>CAJVSB020000637.1:0-33608 GCA_911865555.2 Thlaspi arvense | reverse complement strand
TATTTTAAGAAATAAAGCAGTTTCCAAATATGATTTAATTTTTCCATATATTGACAAAGATTCAAACCATATTTTATTTTTAATTTTCAATATGAAAACATCCAAATGTTAATTCCTTTGAACGTTAGATAGTAAAAATTTAATTGTGGGTCAAATTTTGCAATTATATTTTGAGTTAAAAATTTTTGAGTTATGTATGATATTTGAAAAATTGTTTGGATGATAATATTTTTTTGTAAAAAATTATTTGAATTTTATTTTTTTGATGGCCAATGACAACTAGTGGCAATGGTTAGTAGTGGTTGGCTATGGACTACGATGGTGGTGGTGGTGGTGGTGGTGATTTGATAAACTAGATGACATCAGTAACAGTTACATGGTTGTTGGTTGGTCAGATCTTTCTTGAATGATATTTGTGAATAAAAAAATAGAATTGTACTTATTAAAATTAATTTCAAAATTTGAGATTTTAAAGTCAATCACTCTGATCACATAAATTGAGTTGTGAGTCAAGTAACAAAATTTTTAAAAATTTGACTCCAAACGAGAATCATAACTTTGGATATGGTCTATCCAAACAAAGCCACAATTTATTTTGGGTAACAACAGGAGAATTTAGCCATGAATATCACTTTTTGGTATTTAAATATATCATAATATTAGTTAAAAAAAAAGTAAATTATATGTTCCACAACACTAATCATCTGCAATTTTCACTTCAACGTAGAAAATGAACGAAATTGAAGCTGCTCAAAGAAATAAATGTTCAGCTTGCCATGACATTTTTTTATTTAATAAATAACAAATTAATAAAATAATTTTACATAAATATTAGAACTAAAAACACCAAGAATATATATGTGTCACCTCTTTCTAACACTTCCAATAAAAAAATAATCAATTCTATATTAAAGGAAGTCAACCCTTCTACGTTGAATTCATTTTTAAAATAAGATGAGATGTCAATTATTGTTGTTATTATTTGTTGCAAAATGCATTAATTATGCAAATTATATTTTTCTTCAGAAGGTTGAGATGGTAAGGTAGGATCCGGTTGGTTTCTCAATCAACTTAAACTTTTCCTACGTCCTAATTGTTTGTGCAAAGTTTTTTTTTTTTTTTTTTTTTTTTTTTAAGTTTGTTTTTGATAATCAAATTACAGTAGTCACATCTCTTATTCATGTTTTAATTCATGTTAATATTAAAATATATCAAAACTAATTTATTTATGATAAAAATAAAAATAAATTATATGAAATACATGTTAAATAATTTTTTTGACGTTGTTTTTTTTCATGGGTTGGACATGTTTTAACAAGGGGTTTTTTGACTAGGGATTGTGTAATGGCGTGTGATTGACTAATTTTTTATATTCATGTGTTTCACTTTTAATGTTTGTATTTTTCAATTTATTTTGAAAGGGTATTATCTTACTTTAAAATTTGACAAATTACATGTTCTGAATTTTTTTAACAGTGACAAGGATGTGCAAACTGGCAAGAAGAACCCACCGGCAGCAACCTCTGCATGAGTCTCCATAAATCCAGCTTGTAACGTGTGTTTAATACGAGTATAAGTTTGTTTTGAAGTACAAATAACAAAAACTGGATCCAAAGTCTTTCCTTTGGTTTTTTTTTTGCCATCTATTAATGTAAAATTTTCGAAATTGCCATTTTTTCATTGTTTATATGTTGTAAATCAAGGAGAGGGCACACATTTTTGGGTGTTAAGTGTTAAATTTATAATATTAAGATGTAAAGTAGTAAAAATTCTATTTTTGAAGTGTAAAGTGTAAAAAAAAAAACTTATTTTTTGTATATTTTTTTTTGGGGAAGATGCTTGAAAAGGAAACACTTTGCTATCCGGGAAATTTTCAAGGTTTTAAAATCCTTTTTGATTGACAAATAATCATTTGTCATGTAAATAATATTTAACGGACTTTTAGCATTTTACATCTTAAAAAAAGGAATTTTTGGTATTTTATACTTTAAAATTATACATTTAACACTTAGTACCCAAAAATTATAAAAGGTGCACTCTATTTTTAATTACACATTAAAATTAAGAATAAATTTGAAAGTTCATATAAATAGAGAATAAAAAAATTATAAAAGATTTGAACTATCTATTTTTCATTATTTCTACTTTATTTAATAAAATTTCACTTAATTTACACATGTATTAACAACTTATAGAAAATTAAAAATTTTGGTACTATTTAAAATTTTAAAACTATAAATAAAGTTTTGATAAAAAAATATAAAAAAAATTTGATAGTCAAGTGTCTCAATATTTTCATTGTACAAATAATGTAAGGAAACCTAAAAAACATTTAACAATAAGTGTTTAGATAAATTTATTCTTCATTAGAAAATTGTTTTGATAAAATTAGATAGAGATAATAAAGATTTACGCATATAAATAAAAGGATTATATATAATTCTAATAAAATTAGAGAGAGAAGAGATAATTCAATAAAAATTAGAGAGAGGTTAAGATATAAATATAAATCTTTGTTAATAGAATAATCTAAATTTTAAAATTTTTATTTTTAAGAATGAGTTTTTATCTTTCTGTTCATTGTTGACATTAGGAAAAAGTAAAAATATATATAAGATTTCTATGTATTAATTTTTTTATATTAAACTTTATTTTTAGTTTTAAAATTTTAAATTTTTGAACGATACTAAATTTTTTAATATTTCACAGGCTGTCAATATTTGTGTAAATTAAGTGCAAATTTATTAAATAGAGTGAAAATAACAAAAAATGAAGAGTTCAAGTTCTTTATAATATTTTTACTTTTTATTTATAAGAAATATCAAATTTATCCTTAATTTTAATAGATAATTAAATATATAGTGCACTTTTTATAGTTTTTGGTGTTAAATGCCAAATTTATAACTTCAGATATAAAGTGCTGAAAACTCTATTTTTAGTATGTAAAGTGCAAAAAGCCAATTTAGTACATAAAATCCACTTTGTAACTCTTTTTTAAAAAATTTAACATTGCTTTTCAACTTCTGATTAAGTGAATGGGAACTCTTCCCCCATTGACAATGAGGCCATTCTGGCGTGAACAGTGTCTCTCACTTTTTTTAAAAATTTTTTTTCTTATAAATCAACTGGCTGCACAAAGTGGGTCTTTGGCTTCTTTTCCTTTTATTTTTCTAAGTGGCAGGGAGTATTATGGAATTCTTTTGATAAAATGAAAATAAGAATAAAAATTTTTAAAAATTATGTTTGATAAATACTTTAAAATAGAAATTCTATTTTCTTAACACATTAACGAATCGAAATAGCCTAGCGGCGTGCATTTGAAGGATATAAATTTACAACTGCTCCAAGATTGTCTAACAATTGTTGTCAAATCATCGGAAGTAAATTCTGGTTTGTGTTTTTGGTTCTATTAAAAATATTTAGATAAGAGTTTTTTGAATTGTTATAATTGACACATTGGCCTTCACAGTTGTATTGGTTATTCAGTTTTTACCATACAACTATTTCTTGATTTGAGTTTGATTCTATTGGATTTCTTTTGCGTGATTGGATTTTTGTTTGCCTTTTATTTGTAATAACCCACTTTTAACAACTAGGGGGCAAAGTGAGGGAATTGGAAAATTTGGGGATTGAATCAAAATTCTTCTTAAGGACTGAAATTGAGGATGGACAAAGTTGAAAGACTAAAGTCAAATTTCTGAAAAGTCTGACAGGAACAGTGTTCGAAGCTGCCTTCCGCCGATTTCCCTACGATAGGCAATGATTTCAACCTGTTTTCAACGCCTTGACGTGCGTTCTTGGAGCCTCTACCGAACACCTAAACCAATTTCAGCTTGGGAGCAAAGAGTGACGAGAAACTGTGAGCTTTGTGCTTCGTCCAACTCGTGAGAGGTGGACGTGAAGATTCTGGGTTCTGAGGCCGATTCACGCCACTCCGCTTCGATTGATCATCACCGTGGGGGTCGCCGGGCTTGGTTCGGTGGTTGAGGGTGGTCGATCGGTGGAGGTAAGCTTCCTTTCCTTGTTCTTATCTTGTTTTTCGGCTGGTTTGGGTTGCAGACAACCGGGTTGGGATGCCCAGGTTTCCGGATGAAGAAGGAAGCACCCGGACAGGGTCCGGGTCCTGTCGTGGGCTGGGTTGACAGCTGGGCGGGTGTAGCCCGGCTGGACCACAGGCTCGTGGGCTTGGCCCGCGGGCCAGAAAAAAAAAAGAGAGTTTGGGCCGGCCCACGCGGGCCCGAGTCAAGCCGTTGGGCTGGCAGCTCAAGCCAAGCTGCGAGCCAGCTTGAAAAAAAAAAAAAAAAAAAAGGGTTTTGACTGAATCGGCCAGAGGGTTGACCGGCCGGATCAGTGGCCAATTCAACTTGGAATTTGATTTTTTGACCGGTTCTGGATTCGGGGGATGAAACCTATCAAACCAAGTGGGCTCGGGAAATTTTGGGTGACCGGTTCGAGGTGAACCGGCCAGTTTAATGGGATTTCCTTCGGGCGACTGGTTCACAGGTTTTTGGGCCGGTTCTTGGAGAGTTTGGACAGGTTCTTGGTCCAACACATGGAAACCTAGATAACTGTGAAGTTTGACGATTTTTGGAGGTCCGGTTCAAGGTGAACTGGCCTTATTTTGCGTACCAACGATTAGGGTTTGAATTCTTGGCCGATTCAGGGTTGGTTTGAGTCATTTTTGGCCAGTTCAGATTGGTTCCTAAGGTTTTTAGGCCTTTTGAATCCATTTTCGAGGGTTTCATGGTTGTTTGAGTTGAGCTTGAGGTAGTTTTAAGCCAGATTAGGCTGGTTTAAGGGTTTTTAGAGGCTAGTTTGCTGTGTTTAGCAGACTGTGGAGAGTAGTCTTGTTTTGTTGAGGGATTCGAGCTGGTTAATGTGTGTTGAGAGTCACGTAGGTTCTAGTGACGGTCTCAGTGCCTCGAGATGCGTGCCACAGTGTCGATTTTGGATTTGAGCCCAGTTTGAGGCTACGGGGCCTGTTTCTTGTACCGAGTTTGAGGTTGGTTGTGATTATGTGTGGATTGGTTTTTCAGATACGCTTGAAGAGGTGCACCCGGACCGGTGAGACGGGTGAGGGTGACTGGGACTTTTTTCTTGACCCGACTTTTATACAATGAGTGACGATGCCTCTTCTATGCTTGTGTTCCATATTGTTTTACTGGAATGATAATTATGTGACTTCTTAACTGTATCTGGATTATGTGTCATGTGTCCTTGTGTACTATCAGTAAGCTATATTGATATGTTGTGATGAGATTTGGAATATGAACTGTATATACATATGTATACCTGTTTGTGACCAATGTGTGAGGATTGTATCATGTGATGTGATTTGGGACGGAAAGAGCTCAGCTGGACATACGGTAACCCGTAGTATCCAGTGGTGAGTCGGCCTAAGTCCTTATTGAGGCGACAGGGGCCGCGAGTATGATGTGCACATCGCTTACATGTTTGGGATGGCAGGCTCAGCCGACGGACGGCGGGCCGTAGTGTGCGGGGAGTGCCTTGGTTTCCATATTGGGACGATTTTTGGGATACCGAGAACTCGTCCGGCGTGCGATGTACTGCCGTAGCGTGCGGGGAGTATTCTGGCCCAGTGGATGTGATGATAATGATTTGGTTACGGTGATACTTGGCATGCTTATTTTACATATTATTACTCAATGGGATTACTTGTGTATGTGCAGTATCTGATTGAGACATGTTGCATACTCTAACATGTATAGTCTAGGTATCGTTTGTACTCACTAAGTCTCGCGACTTACCTTTTATAATTTTTTTTAGATTTGATTTGCTGTTCTTGTCTCGGTTAGCGCGCCAGAGTTAGAGTTAGGCGGTTGCAGCTTATCGATGTATGGGCATATTCCCTTTTGTATCTATCCCTTATATTTTAGAAGTAGCTCTCTTGAACTCTCAGATAAACTTGGTCTTCGTGTATTGAGACAGCACATCATGATTTATATATATGTATTGTTGAGTTTGCTATTTTGGATGTTTCAAGGCTTACCAGGGTTAGTGGACCCTAGTGCCGGTCACGTGCCCGGGTCGGGGCGTGACATTATTACACCTAAAAATATACGGATCATATTTTTGATTTCAGAATATCAATCTTAATTATAAATATTACAAAACAAAATCTAAATACAAGGCAACCGAAGGACCTTTATCAATTTTGCAAATATATCATTGACCAGCACAATATTCTACAAACAAAATGATAAATAACAACAATGAGCTTCCAAAGGAAAATTAGACAAAGCCGGTTTCCTCACCTTCAGCCTTAAAAACTAGCAAGAATTGATTCCCTTCAGAAAAAAGAAGTTATGATTTGAGAGGATCTTTTAAAAAATTTCATTAATTTTTTTGTTTGATTTAGATTTACTAGGATTTAATTTAGATTAAGTTTATTGTGATTTTAATTTCAAAAAAAAAAAGATTAGCTTGAAGGAATTATCACTTTTATAAAGATTTATTTCACTTAAAAAATCCCGCAATTTCAAGAACTCATCATTTATAAATAGGAGATTTTTCTATTGAAGAATGGGAAAAAAAATTTGTTAAATTCCAGAAAGAATAAAAATTTTGAAAGAAAAATTTCAAAAAATTCAGCTCAGTACAGAGTCAACTAAGAACCTCTTCAATTTCAGATAATCAAAAAAACTTACTAACTTGAGATTGAGTAATTTCGCTTCAATAGCTGGCCTAATTGCTTCCCAAAGTCACCCGCCATTACTAAATTTTTCTGGTTAATTTTTCAAGTTCCTCATTTGACAAAGGAAGAAAAAAGAATATTCTAAATCCGTAATAAATTGACAACTTTGTCCGATGTTTATTTTTTTGATTTAGTAAACTTCTTTAGACTTTGGAAATTGTTCAATAAGTCTTCTGCTGACATAAATATTCAGAAATTTATACAGATTGTTCCCTTGTATCCCTAACTTAAGCCTATAATATAAATGTATACACACACACTAATCATAGATATGTATTATTTCAAGAAATATTAATTATATTTAATTATTAGTTAAAAACATTACGGAAAAGCTAGTTTGGAGGATAAAATTCATATTTAGTGGTATGATTTTTCAGTGACTTTAAGCCTAAAAAGCCTAGAACTAGAAAATGGGACGCTGCACTTTCGAGGTTTACGGCCCAAGCCCATTCTTCCAAACGAGTGTTAAGGGAACGTTGCTCTGAGTTTCTAAACAATTCTGCAAGGAAAATGTCCCGAGTTAAAACACAATGGATGTGTTTTGGTAAATATTATGAAATCTTTGAGTAAATAACTAAACAAAGTGCAGCCAATTCAATCTCTATGTCTCTGCTATGTTGTTGAGCAATGAAACGCCATATTTGAATTTGCATCCACTGTAAACTTGTTAATAAAGAATGACCAATGAATGAGCAGCTTGGTTTTAAACTATTTCCTCCACTAATTGGTGCACAAAATCACCTGAAATCAAGAGTATAGCTAGTAGTACTTACTGAACTAATCCTATCCCAGCCTAACTGCCTCATGTATAGCTGCAAATTTGCATCAAAACCCAGAATTGAAACACAATTCAGAAGACTTCATTTTTATTAAGGAAACAAAGCCACACCATAGGCACAAGTTGGGGAATGTTGAAAGACAACATCCATATAGATAATGCAACAAGAAAAGAAAGATACAGAGGAGGCTGCACCTTTCAACTACTGTGGAATTCAACAAGAACACAAGGCATCAAACCTATGCAACCAATGAAAGTTCAGTTGAAACGAAGTAAATAAGAGCAGGGATCTACAATTCATAAACCAAAGGCATATTGGACAAGAAGATCTAATTTGGACCAAAACAAGAAGACAGAACTAAAATCTACAATGCCTGATCCAAATGGCTTATCAGTCACCCCCAGATCTTAAGAGAACCTGAGCTATCCTATTAACAGAAAGATCAAGAATGAAGAATTGAAGCCTCCAGACAACGAACATGGGTAATTCTCTCTCATTGTAGAACGAATTGAGATAAGATTATCAATAACCAAAACACCAATTTCAACAAGAGCTTATTTGTATGGTTTTCAACGTCATCCGTGTGTATGCACAGCTTCCCAGACCAAATTCCTCGGAACTGGGCTAGTGAGATCTCTAGCCTGCAAGGCAGCATTCCGAAGAGTCCTCATTGTCAATGCATTGGCCTTCCAAAATGGCGCACTATTATAAGGCAAATTGTGCTTCTTACAGAGCTCCTTCACAATTGGAGAGATCTTCCTCAGATGGCACCGAGGTAACCTCGGAAACAAGTGGTGCTCCACCTGAAACTGAAGCCCACCATGGAACCAATCCATCCAAGACGGGCTCGTAATGTCCAAAGTCCCACGAGTTTGCAGCTCAAGCCAGTCATTGACACTTGGTGGACCAACATAGACACTGGAAGAGAAATGGTTCAAGCAAAATTGAACATGTTGAATCCCGGAAACCACAAAGCTAGCAATCACAAACATTATTCTTTCCCCCCAGTTGGGCAGGAAGGAAACTAGAAGAGAGTACCAAATCCAGAACACAACTAACCCTGCAATCTCCTGACCCCTATTGGGCACTTTTCTCTTAGAGCACAACAATATGAATGACTGAGCAAACAAATAGATTCTAGCGAAGCACATAACGGGGTAAAATGTCCAGTGTTGGTAACTGACTAAGAATCTAGCAATAGGATCAAAACTCATCTTCCTTTCATAGAAATATGAAGTTAGGGAGGAGAAGAATTTAGAAGATACCGCAAATAGAGGCAAGTGCTGGAGATCTGGGTCGAAATCTAGACTATTGCAGGCAATGTGGTGAGCTGTGTGGTTCCAATTCCACCACGCAATGCTGATTCCGGCAAGGCAGTTTCCGGTAAGAATCTGGGCAAATCGGTTCAACCCTTTGGTCGGCATAACCTGGTAATGACCCGAATCATGCCCAATCCACCCACTCTGAATCCACAAAAACCCTATTAACCCAGCAGAGAGCAAGTGAACCCAAGTGCTTTCAGAGCACAAGACGCCATAAACGCTAACTGAAAACAATATTGCTATGAAGCAGAAGGAGATGAATAGGCCGTGGCCCTTTTTCTCGAACAAACCCATTTTGGAGAAATTCGAGTGGAGATTTCTGTAGTCTCTGGAGACCTCTGAGACTTCGTAGTCTTTTAGGTAGTGTCCATTGAAGAATTTGTTGAGGTGTTGCCAGGCTGTGCCAGGGTGGTAGGCGACAAAAGCGTCGGTTACGTCTTGGCCGGCGAGGGTGAAAAGAGGAAGAGAGCCGCCGGGATGGTCTTTGGTCCAGTCTGAGACGTCGTAGACCTTGCCCTGTATGGAGATCCACAGATCCCCTGGTTTGTTGTGGGTTCTTAGGTCTTCAAGTGTAATGTAACTCTTGGCTTCATCCATGGATGAGAAATAAAGAGCGATCTGAGAAGTATATCCTTCTCTGTAACTCTCTTTCCCTCACTTTCAGAGGGGAAGGGGGCAAGAAAAGTTCAAGGAGAGAGAAAAGCGAAGAAAAATATCGTTATATGCGTGTGTGGCAGAGCCTGGGCACTGCTACCTTTCTGTTTTCGGTTTGGTGAGGGAATCTCGTGGAAGGACGATATGGGTAATGTCACAGACTTACAGCCAAGCTGAAAGTGAAGAAGCGCCCCCAGAAAGATTTTAAATAATGGAACTTAGTGGCTAAGACTAAGAAATTATTTGGAGATATATATATATATATATATAGAGAGAGAGAGAGAGAGAGAGGGAGAGGGAGAGGATGTCCCAGCTCGGCAGTTTATTTAATCGTCACTGTTATATGTGAGGGACATTACTCCGCTGTCAGCGAACATGAATGTATACAATGGTTGGCTGTATTGAATGAACGTTCCTAAGTTATTAATAGCAGAGTGGCACTTTAAAGATGTCCATCATAGGGCGAACCCAAGGGAAAGGGATCTGGTAAGCCCTTAGCTGCTTTCCATGTGAATTTCCATCTCCCCCAAGATTATGACATTCTAAGAAGTTTACCCAGAAATATGTTTGACGTCATCACATTTTATAATGGCAATTTAAAAAGGGCTACAATATCCAAAATGGAGGGGGAATTACGTTATTTTTTAAATGAAAGGGGAGTTAAGCGTTATTTTGATAAATCTCAAGGAGATTACCATAAAGTGCCTAAAAACTTATTTTAAAGGCGTTATTCTCTTATTGCGTCCTTTTCTTTGTATGCATTTAATAGAATGATTTACCTAACAGGTGCTTTTAAGGAGGTCGTTTTAAGGGTGGCCGGTGCAAGTACTCATTTGTCGTTAATGATTTAGACGGCAGTTAATCATTCTCTTTAATAGAAATTTTCACGCAAAATTTAAGGATTAAATTGTAATAATTATAACTGAAGGGACCAACTAGAAACTGAGATGAAAGTTCACAGATATCAGTTATTCAAATGAAAGAACGTCGGCCGTTCAACCAATTCTAACTGTGAATCATTGATAGATTGATTCGGTTATGTAATTATATCATTCTATACATAAATTAAATTGAATTGGATTGAATCCGACAAATTGATTGATTTTTAAATGTTGGCTACTTTAAACTAAAATGAAAACTCTAATTATTGACGTTTAGTTAATTAAAATAATGGATACTATTAAAATTTTAAATTTGAGTTTTGTGTATAATACTCAAGCGAGTTTTATTCCTATCATGAAAAAAAAAATTCCAAATGACTGTATCATATTCTTTGGATTTATTATTTATATTTGAATATTATACAAATACATTATGTTATATAATTAATAAATCTAATTCAATTACATTTAACTATCTTATTAATTGATTGAATATCTAATTGGGTGATTTCTGTAAAATTGTAAATACCCAATATTCACTTTAAATTTTTGTATTTTTTAATTATAAGTAAAAAAAAGGGATAAAAATAATGTTGGCTGCAAGCAATCTAACTAGTTGGCTGTAATTTCTTTTGTTTTTTTTTTTAAAGCGACCAATCTGTAACCGTTAGCATTAATTTGCGCAGATAGAGAGCAGACGACCGCTTGAACGATGGTTCAGAACGTGTTGACTCCTTAGACCGTTGGATACGAATCCCAGAGGACAAACATCCGACCTACCAATCTCTTAATTTAATAATTGTTGCCACAAAATCAGGAGATGCTTTGTGGGCAAGACTTACTTGGCTACCATTCATTTGTTAACTCACAAGTTGGTTCTCACATGCGACACTCAATGCGTGTTAAACTGAGATTAGTAGGAAGGTGATTGATATTAGAATTTTCATAATTTTTTTTTAAAAAATTTAACCCTATATTTCGTATAAGAAAAGAAAGGGATTTAAATTTGGAATTGAATTCAGAATTTCATAACTTTTAAATCTAAATTTTATCAGCAAAAAATAAAATATGATATTTATAAATTCTCTTTGGTGTATGGACATAAATGAGATTTAAAATTAAAAGTAAAATTTTTACTATTATACCCTTTAAAAAATTGTTTTTGTAAGAGATTTATTGGGTAAGAAATCTAATATTACATGTGCATAATTAATGATGTGAAAAACAACTATAAGTTGAGGAAAATACATTAAAGAAAATAGATTAAATAAAAATTATTTAATTTAAGAGCATAACAGAGATTGATGCTTGTAAATGCAAAAAACAAAGAAATAAAATGAAAAAATTATAAATCCAAATCAATTAAAAATATATATTATATATATGTATATATGTTGAGGAATCATTGATGTAAGAAACAAAGTTCTCCATAATTTTATTATTTGTTTTGTTCTTTTTTTAATTTAATAAAAAATACTAATGAGAGGGGTTAAATTAAAAAAATAATTTATTCAAATCTAAATCCTATCAAATCCTATTAATTTTAATTATATTTCATGAGATTTTAACAAATTAAATGCAATTTTATTAACTCTCATAAAACCCAAATTTTGCGTTTTAATTTTTTATTCAAATAGTAAAAATAAAATTTTGAAATCCAAATCTCAACTAATTTTATTAAATCTGACTTGTCAAACATAGGGCAAAGGTTTATAAGATATAAATTTGAATTTTTTCTGAAGAAAAAAATTAAGAATTAATTTATTTAATGAAAAAACTCTCATATGCCAAAAAAGCCAAAACTTGGCTTTAGTTTATAAAATTTAAAATCTCATTAAACCAAACATCTTCTGATTTTTGAGGAAAAAGAAAAAAAAAAAGAAATGAAAAGAATATGCCCATCGGATATGCTTCGAAAATAAGAAAATATCAAGGGTGGAGGAGGGATTGGCCAATTGTCTATCACACAGTTTCCGAATTCTGCAGCTTCGTTCATAAGGTATCTCCTAATTGTCCCTTTCCTTCTATTTCTTGTGGGGTTGGAAAACTGCCCTCGTGCAAGCAAATTAATGAATAAACTAAGATCTCTCTCCAGCTGTTATTTTTTGGGTCTTTTGTACATTTTTGTTGTATACGCGGTCAACTTATACTAGCTAGTCCCAACAAATGAATAAATACATACTTTACTGGAAAAGTTGAGAAGTTATTTAAGACAAGTGGCTTGTTAAGCTGTCAAGTTGGCAACTTAGCTACAAATATCTACCAGCTAGCCTCAATAATAATAATCAGCAATTAAAAGTGCTATTTAACATTTGATTAAAGTGGCTTGTCAAGCTGTCAATTTGGCAACTTAGTTATATATATCTACTAGCTAGTGTCACAGGTTATTACTTTCTCTCCAAAAGATTAACCTGTTAAGGTATGCAGCGCTCGTACTTATAAGAATGTTTTAAGTCCAGATTCACTCTTTTTTTATCCGATGTGAGAATGTGACATTCTTCCCCACTAAATCCTATGACGTCCTTATCACATATGGGCCTCCTGCCTACCCTATCTCGGGCACTTGACAAAACGTCAGAGTCGGGTTTGGGTCGGACTTTAATACCACTTATCACAAGCCATTACCCTCTCTCCAAAAGGTTAACCTGTTAAGATGTGTAGCGCCCATACTTATAAGTTCAGGACCTACCCTTTTCTTATCTGATGTGGAAGATGACACTAACCTCAATAATAATAATAATAATAATAATAATAATAATAATAATAATAATAATAATAATCAGCAATTATAAGTGCTATTTTACATTTGCATCATGGATCGTGGCCCACGTGCTTTTGGGTTTTGTCTTCATTTTTGACAAAAACAAAAGCATCGAGGCTTTTGAGATTTCTTGATTAAGAATTAGTATTACGTTGCATTTTTATTTTTTTTAACTAAGGTGTAAATAATTGAGACAACCTATGGAAATTCACAGACACATTATAACTAGAGATCTAAGTTGAGTGCTATAGAAAAAATTATTAAAACTCTGGAATATTTGAATTTGATATTGTGAAATATATGATTTAAAATAATAAATGGGTCATTCTTATACAATTTTAAAGGCATATATCTCTATTTTTAAGATCAAAATTTTAGAAATATTATTTTTTAATTATATTTTAATAATATTATTTTAAAAAGTAGAGTATTTACTCTTGAGATTAAGCACAACTTTTAGACGTACTTATTTTACTTTTATAAAAAAAATTCTTTTTTCTTTCTCACTATTGTAGGAGTGCAACTACTACACACATAATATATATATATATATATATATATCAGTCTTTTATCTCTTAATTTGTCACTTTAGTCCTTATATTAATTTCATAATTTATTATTTTATACATATTAATTTTTATATTTTAATTTTTTTCACATAATCATTTGTCTTAAAAACAATATGTAAAAGAATATAGTTTCAAAATATGTCTTAAAAATATATGTTAAAAAAATATTATATCAATTATCTCTAAAACATTATAGTTCAAATACATAATTCAGTTTTTAAAATACATGATTTTAAAGTCAAAAACAAAATGACTCTTAAGGTTTTCTAGTTTGTCCATTAGCATGATGGCTTATCTTCAAATGAAATAATTCATTGACGGAAAGACCAAAGGTAATGTATTAATTAGGGGTAGAGTGGTTATTGGACTTACAAGTTGCACCACTAGAACCACTTAATCCCTTCTACTTGCAGTGGCCATACAAGGGACGCTTCCCTCCCATATAATTAAATTATAATTAAGTCGGCTTTACAACCATGCACTGCGCTTAAGTTTGTTTATGCTTCGGTTAGGAAGCAAAATTAAAACTGAACTAGTACAGTCTCTCTCCTCTCTCTCTCTCTCTCTCTCTCTCTCATTTTTGTGCTACATATTGTCTCACATCGATTGAACAAGTGACGATAATGATAAGTTATTTTTTTATATTTTGCGTTTTCTTTTATCAAATTAATTAAGGTGAGCAAAACTTTCTTCAAATTAAGTAGCTCATCTCTGTTTTCTAATTTTTGTTGCATAAGTGGAGAGCGTAGCCCGACCACTGGAGCCATCTCCTCCAACGACCATAATCCTCTTCGTCTCAGAAGGTCCAGTGGGGACTTGGTTGGGTCTTGGTTTGTTGGCTCATAGGAAGAGTTTTTCCTTGGATGGTGTGGAGTCTTTGTGGCCTCCTTCCTTTCAAGACAAGAACTTCAATTTGGAACCAGGATGTTTGAGACACAGAGGAAAAAGAAAAAACTTTACTGCCACTATTTGATTGCTTACAGTGAAGTTGCAGCTGGAAGAGATGCCTAAAGAACAAGATTGAAAGCAGATGTGCCCTAACTTCCTCTGGAACTGCCCACCAAATTTAACATATACATGTAGGGGTAGGGGTGAGCGCAGGCGGGTTTCAGCAGTTTTATAGAAGAAAATCAACCTTACTCAAAATGAGTGGGTGGCAAAAATCTCAAACTGCACCTGTCTTATTATTCTTTCCAATCATGTAGTTCGAGTCGATCATGTGTAAGCGGTTTCGCAGGGGGGGTTGAAGGGTTGGTTTACTAAAATTATTAATATTGAAAAGTTTCGTATATATCTCTAATACATGGCACTATTTACCATTAATGAGATTATAATTAAATTAAAAATTGAGTTGTGAAATAAAATTAATTTTAAATTACAAAATGTAAAGTAAAATGTATATTAATGAAATGTACAAAATACAATATTTTTTTTATATTTATTAGGTAAGAGCAAGTGAACATCTTAATAAAATGCATTAAATGTCTAAATTGTAATTTGATGAAAAATACAAGGATTTAGCTGAAATGATTAAAATGTTTTGACAAAAAATGAAATGGTATTTAACTATAAGTTGTCCTTATTAAATATAAATAAACTTTTAGTTGCAAAAGCTATAGAGTGTTGGGTCTTCCAAGTGTGGAGTTAAATAATTGACTTTGTATTTATAAATGAGAGTAATTGAGAAAGTAATGACGAGATATCAAATGGCATGATTACCATAAAAAGAAGAGTATAGTTATGAAAAATAGAAATAAGATTAAGTGCAAATAAATGATAGTTATAACAATTAGAAAATAATAGATAAATTTAATAAGTGGTATTAAAATTATATATATGTATTTATATATGGTGGGTGGGTCAAGTGCTGGTGGGTCTTTAAAACTTAACTCACCGCTTGACCAAACTATAGGTGGGTTGCAAAATTTTAAATTGTTATAGTGTAAAAATTAATATAAACCAACAGGTTGCGAGTAAGTGCGAGCAAGTTGGGTTTGGCAGTTTTGTGCTCGCCCCTATGTAGTGGGATTATTCACATGATCAACTCGTATTTTTAAATCTTGGCCAATGCACATTTTACAAAACATACTCTTTCATTATCCGTTACAAGTAGAAAACATTTTTCTTTTGTGTGGCAACACTTGATATTATTTGTCGATTTTGATAATATAAATATAATTTAAAGTCAATAACTTAAATATAATTTAAAATTGACTTATCTTGAGTGATGTACAGCGGATAAAACCACTTGCTTCTGTCAAAATAAGATCATAATGGATTAAATATTCTAATTTACAACTTAAAATGTCCTTTGATGTGTTTGGGAGAAAGAATATTTAGCGAGAGAGTTTTTTAGTAAAAATTTGTAATATCCCTGATTTTTAAAATTTTCAAGTTAATTTTATAGCCGATGACTTAATTGAAGGAACAAAAAGATTTAGGGTTGATTTTAATTTATTACGGATTTAATTGAAGAAATTAAAAGTTTTAGGGACTAAAATAAAATTTACAGGGACTCGATCAGATTCTGTTAAGAACTCAGGGACTTGATTGTAACAAATAAAAAAGTTTAGGGACTTGTCTACAAGTCAACAATGGCAGAATGCACGCCGACATTTTAGTCGCTAATTTATGCGGATCTTGGACTTTGCTCGACAAATCGAGCATAAATTCGGCTTCGTCAGCTCAAAACAAGTGAAACCCTCAATCAATTTGCAGAAAAATTGTCTCGAAGTGCTTCGATTACTCAGCTTTTTCCGTCGGTGTCCGTCCACCACTTTCAATTGATTTAAGCCAAATTAAGCTAGAAAAGTTACTTTTAATCCGATTAAAAGCTTGCTCGAGGATTGGTTAGTTGAGTTTCGTGATTTTGGAGGACAAATTGATCAAGGCGAGTGTGCTTTTGATTTTTTTTTCTAAATTTTTTTCTGAGTTTTTCCATACTGGATCGCAATAGACCTGGTTGATCCGAGTTGCGGGCTGCGCAGGCCATGCAGACCGCATTGGCCATGCGGGCTATGCAACCTGCGCAGGCCAGGCCACGCGAAGAAGCCTGCGGCCCTGGTTGTAAGCCAGCCCAAAATTCAAATATATATATATATATATAAAGAAGGTATTTGGGCTTAGGCCCAACCTAAGCTAAAAAGCTAGGCCAAGCCGAGCCAATAGGCCATGGCCCGAGCCGTGAGCCAACCCGAGCTGGCGGCCTGAGTTGTAAGCCGAGCTGAGCTGGTTTTATTTAAAAAAAAAGGGTTGATTGAATCGGTCAATTGGTTTGACCGCTGGTTCAGCGGTCAAACAACTTCGGAATTGGAAAGTTGAACCGGTTTCGGAATCTGAAAGAAAAGATCTATTAGATTGAGTTGGTCTGGGGGTTTGGGGAGGTCTAGTTTGACAAGAAATTTAATGTTTTTATTGAACCGGCCCGATTCAAGGTGAATTAGGGATTAATTGGCCGGTTCAGCCTTATTTTGGCCCATTTGACCAGTTCATAGTGGTTCTTAGGGTTTTTGGACATTCTGAATCTGAATTTGAGGGTTTCGTGGCCAAATCAGTTTGATTTAAGATAGTTTTAGGCTGGTTTTGGCCGGTTCGAGGGTTTTGAAAATCGATTCATTATGATTCGAGGGTTTAAAAGGCCAATTTACCATGGTCGAGAGTTGTTGGGTAAAATTGTTGAGTATTAGTGAGTTTTGTGGGTTCTGGTGATGGGTTATAAACCTTGAAATGCGTGCTAAGGTCCCAAAATGGGATCCTAGTTCGTTTTTGGTATTAAAGCGTGCAAGTGGGCGAAGTTTGGTTCTGGTTTTGATTATGTGGTCTTGTAATTGTAGATTTTCCTGAAGAGACACGCTTTGATCCGTGAGCTCATTTTCGGTGATTCAGATTTTTGGTTCTGTTTTGGACTTTGAGTGATAATACTTATTCTGTGTATGTTTATTTTATTCTGGTTTTGAAATGATTGATGTGATATGATTTCTGATTTTGAAAAAGATAAAAATTGAACACATATTCGTTTATTTTGAAATTATAGTGAGTTATTTGAAAATAGATATTTAATTGAAACTCATGCCTCTATTATAATTGTTTTCTGAAAATTTATGTCGAGAGTTATTCTGATTCTGGTTCTGATTCTGATTGTGAGTCTGGTTCTGATATGGGATTCCTATATGATTCTGATATGATATGTGATATGTGATGCCTCCGACATGATACACTCTACCGTGAGTTGATTCCATTCTGATGTGATATGTGATTCTACCAACATGATACACTCTATCATGATTCTGATATAAGAAGATACTTTTATATGACTAAATTAGTAAATTGTGCTTTTGAGAGTATGAGGCATATTTTAAGGCTTATATGGTAATTTGACTAAGTTAATAACTGTATACTTATACGTATGGTTCTGGCACATTTTACGATGCATGTCCTAGTATGACTAGAGTCTGTATTTCATTTATTGGGTTTCGCGACTCATCCTTTTATATTTTTCAGATCATAACGAGAGTTCGCATTTCTGAATCGAGTTGTCTGTTTCCTGCCAAGTCGAAGTTGATGTATGGCTTGATGTTCTATTGTTCTGTACTTTTATTTTAGAGTTGCTCTAATTATTTCTCAGACAGAGTTGTAATATGGGTTTGTATTCTGTTTCGGATCAAAGGTTTACTAGGGTTGAAGTGCCAGCCTTAGTACCAGTCACATGCATAAGTTTGGGGTGTGACAAAAATAAAGCGTTGTATCACAAAAATATTCATAGTGATTTAAAATAGTTGATTGAGGGATGTTAAAACTTTCCATTCAAATTCAAAATATAACTGGGTTGGGTTTGACCCATCATGGGTGCACCTAGCCCTCTTTCTAACAGTTTTTATTAGTAAAAGCAAAGAAATGATAATAAAAATATTCCACTTCATGCCATAACTCTAGTAAGGCACAATAATAGAATAGAGTTTAACAATCTCTTATGTTTCGAATTCACAAGAGAAAGTCAAATCCTACTCGAGTAGTTTATCTGCTAAGTCAACTGATTGTCTCAAGTTTATGAAACTAAACAATATAACATAACATAAGAAACTGAACCATTTACTATAAGAAAATTGCTCTCTAACTAAGGACAAATCCATAACTAAATTATAAAAATCCCTAGTTAAAGTATCTTTAGCTAGAAAAAAGTCCTTAGCAAAATTCTATAGTTAAAACAAGCGTAATTAAATTTTAGCTAGGGATATTGGTTATCAATAATTAAATTTAGCTAGAACTTTAATTAGAGAAAAGGGTCCTAACTAAATTTAGCTAAGAATGTCTCTAGCTAAATCCCAAGTTAATTGAGTTGAGTTCTTTCATAACTAAATCTTTAGTTAAAAATAGCTAGGGTTTGGCAAAATTCCTTTTTAACAAAATATAATATTTAGTTTGAGTCTCTTTTTATGCTCGAAATACAAGAAAATTAATAATCGAAATCATTCAAGTTCCATGTAATAATATTAATAATGAAAATCATAACATTAATGCTATAAGTGTTTACAAGATACCAAGTACATCCAAGCTGTTACCAACACTAAATGTCTATAAAAGATCAACCACATATATATTGAACTAAAACATTTCTTGAACTTAGAACCATAACTAAGATTTATGAGTGTGCTTGTTAGCAAGAACTAGAATTATTTGGTGATGGCTGAGAAGGAAACATGCATTAGCTCTATCTTCATATTTCTTAGTGTTGATGTATCATCCACTTTCTATTTAATGTTTTGAGAAAATGTATACTGAAAAAACCTAATAAGTGAATAAATTTGTAGAATGTATATTACAAGTGGAATCACAAGCATAGCTTCAAGGGAAAAAGGCATGGTGAATTAATAAATGAAGAATAAGAAGGGGGAGAATATTTTCTTATAACTAAATCAACTCAAGAGAACTAGTTAAGATAAAGAGTGACAGTTAGCTTTCAAAAGAAATTTTCGCAACAGAAAACTATTGAAAAGAATCTTAGAACCATCAAGAGTCTCATCCAATATCCAAACTTTGCTTAAGCATGCCAAAAAATGTATTTCCAATCAGAAAAAAAAAATAACACCATACCCTAAGTTTTATGGAAGGCCATAATAGGTGCAATTACCAGCGAACAGTACCGTAGAGCAGTAAAGAAAAACTTTATGAAACGTAGTTTCTGGGGTAAACAATGAATATTACTCAACTTCTAGTTTTATACCTCCAACTTCATTTTTGAAAAACACCTTATAGAGTTATCATGACCTCTACTTCTAGTTAGAACTAGTGAGTATATTCTGGGGATCACGTGTCAACATACCGGAAAATACACACACACATGATTGCAGAGCCTTGAAAAAACAAAAATCCAATCAAGAAACAACTCGATAAAGGCGGGTAAAGATGGAGATCTGGTGGAAGAGATAGATCTGATTGTGGGGATTGAATGAATAAAGAATGGAGCTTGGGGCCCACTTATTCATCTTTATCACAAAAAGAGAGGAAGTACAGAGATTAGATCAATAGGGAGCCATGGCCCCGTCCAAATCACTTCCATAAACGACCATCTAGCATGAGTTCCAATCAAGTTCTTAGTGGGCTAATGAAAGCTCAGTTTTGGGTTTTGGATCTAGATGTTAGTGCTAGTATCTAGGTTTAGATCTGGATCGGGTGGAGTGCTAAGATTTGTCTAAAATGTTTGGTCTATAGTTTGTTCGATTAGATTTGCTGAACCAAGATGGTTCAACTGTAGTGTTTTTGGACTGATTTTTCTATTTTTACTTAACCTTTAGGTGACATATCTCTTTTATAAACTAATTATTGTTACTATTCTGCCATATGAGCCCAGCCCACCATTGGTAACAGCAGAAATTTCGAGCTGTCTCAAAGCCCACTTTCACACACCAGAAGAGAGAGGACTCTATAAAAACAGAGAAAAAATGTTATCAGAGAGAGAGAGAGAGAGAGAGAGAGAGTTATAGGGATTAAAACCCAGATAAGTAATAGGTAAAGAATTGTATTTCTTGGGAGGATATAAATGGCAACCTTTATTTGGGTGTGAACTTGTTTTAAGTCAATTCAGATTGCCAGATAAATCACTCGATTAGTTAAAGAGAAACAAGTAAGTGTAGGCCAAATTAAGTTTAAGCAACCCAATATGAATTTGAGTTGCCCCCACCGTCAGTTATAAAATCGAATTAACTTCCCACTGAGTACATCGTAAAAGTAGAGAAGTCTTGCTAGGCATCGGTTATTCTTGACTTCTTTATTTAATTTATTTATTGAATAAAGTGTCATTTGGAACTTCAAAGAGTTAGAAAATGCTGCCTTCCGCTCAAATCTAACAAGTATGATGTGAGCGCGCGCACACAATGTATATAGTTGTAAAAGTGATCATATTGTGAAAATAAACTAAACTAGATTGAGTTTTTTTTATTCAATTTTAGTTTGAGTTGTTTTAATGATATTTGGTTGAAATTGATGAGATTCAAATCACCAATTTTTAAGCCTTGATGGTGGCAGAATAATATGATCTTCGAAGAGGATAAATAAGATTTTGGAAGAGTGTTAAGAGGTATTAAACTCGTAAGAGAGGAGTGTTTTCAGTTATGCATACTAACTGTTCACTGGAGAGTGATTATGGTGTAGTTAATGGGTATATTAAGGTGAATATGAATGACTGTTGTCAAAGCAATCCTCGTATAGCTGTTTTGGTGGTATTATCCATTCTTCTAATAGAGCTTGGAAATCTGGATTTTTTTTTTTTTTTTTGGGGGGGGGGGGGGGGGGGGTGGGGGGTGTTGGGGGCAGTGAAGGGAAGGACATTGATATATTGCAAGGGGAGCTCTTGAATGTCAAGCATGGCTTACTAATGGCTTGGCAACTTGGTCACGGTCAGTTTCGTTACGAGACCGATTCTTTGGAGGCAGTCAAATTAATCTTTTCTTTTTTATAATCGGCTTTTCAGTTTTTGTTTATAGAATGATTATTATAGAAATGGTCAAGTTAATTTAACATTCCTAGTTTGTTAGAATCTCTTGTGTTCTATGAAAAGTTAATATTTGTACAGATTTTTTTACTAAATTCGAGATCTAATTTGTTACAGTCTCTTATATTTTATGGAAAGTTAATACTTATTTAGACTTTCTTACTAAGTCTAAGATCAATTATAATGCTAATTTTGCTCTTCTGGATGAGCTACTTCCAGCTCTTGGTCCCCTCTTGCTAGCTCATGTAGTTAATATAGTTTTTATTCACTAGTTTTTATATATTTTTTCCATTGGTATAATTATAATATGGTGGTTAAAAATTCCTAAATTGGTCTAAAAACATAAGAGTATTCATTGTTAGGTTTGGCTTGGTTTGATATTTAAAACTTATCCAGATTTTACAGTATATAATTTTAGAAATCAAATTAAATTATAATTCACAATTTAATTTGATTTCAAATTATATTTTGTGATTTATAAATAAAAATTAATTAAATTTATTACTTTTATAAAAATTTTGACAAAATTTTCTTAAAAATGAAACGTTTAAAAATTTTTTTCAATCTATTTAATTTAATAAATTCATTATATATCAACTAACTATAGTAGTTACAAATTATCTAACAAATATATCTATATAATATAAAAAAGTTTGAATCATACTAATATCTTTAACAAAAAAAATAATTAATTATCAGAATAAGAATAAATATAAAAATAACAAAAAAATATACAATGAACAAATAAAAATAAATTATATATATAAATTAATATTTTTATTTATATTTTATTTAAACATCAAAATATCAAATTAAAACATAAGAGAAAATCTATTTCTAAACCTTATTAAATCAAACCCAACTATGATCTCATTGATTGAAATGACTTGATTCCGATCTCTTAAACATCCCAGTAAAAACATTAGTCATCCTAGGTCCACGCTAGTCCAATGCATGTGAAGTAAATCGTGACCGTTACTACCCAAAGGGGACCCCGAAGGGAAGAGGCGTTGTTCCTCCATTTTTTTTAAAAAATAATATTAGAAGGCCAAAAGATGGTAATTATATGATCACTGTTTGAAAATTTTTCTCTATAAACTCCAAGATTTAAAATTTTTAAATCTTAAAATTTTTGGGCCCATTCCAGCCCAAAATAAAATTTAAAAAAAAAAAACAAATAACTGTGAAAATAATTAAACTTCAATTTGAATTATTAATTAATTGAGTATTGCAATGACATCATGTAACATGATAACTTCCCCTTAAAAGATTCATCTTCAAATTCAATCAACTTTTTCTATCATCAGATCTTAGACCTTATTTGTTTTTGTTTTTGAGCGAAAATAGTTTTCAAATATTTTTTAACTAAAAATATAAATTCTTTTTTGTTTAACATTGTTTCACTCATTAATAAGATAAGTAGACAACCACGTTTAACTTTATTAAAAAAAAAAAAATCATCTCTGACAAGGAGGGTGTCAATATACATTTTTAAAATGTGAGGGGAGTAAATGTCATTTTGATAAAGCGTTAATAATAAATAATAACATATGATGGAAAGTAAAGCCATTAATAATAAAATAACATATGATAAAAAAAAAAAAATCAGTTTGTTGACCGGTTATTTTATATTTTAGTTTTTAAGTGATAATATAAAATTTTGATTATTTTTGTAATTAATTTTGATGGGAAAATGTTTCTTTTGGTTCACGAGCTTTTTAAAATTTTATTTTTTTTAGTAATGACGTAAAAAATCTTTTACATAAAAATCAAACTTTTTTGTACTTTAGAATTTTATAAGAAAGCATAAAAAATGATTATTTTTTTTTTTTTAAAGTTAGAAACATAAACTTTTTTTTTTTAATTTTACGTGGAAACATAAAAAATGTCTGTGACATTCCCCATGTCGTCCCTCCATGAGATTCCCGCACCAAACCGAAGACAGAAATTAAGCAGCGCTTGGCTCGGCCACACGCACACAAAACAGAAGTTCTCTCTCCTTTTCTCTCTCCCTGAAATTTGCTTTCCCCATTTCTCTCGGAAAGTGAGGGCAAGAGAGTTACAGAGAAGGATATACTTCTCAGATCGCTCTTTATATCTCACCCATGGCTGAAGCAAAAAGGTACATTACGCTTGAAGATCTAAGAACCCACAGCAAACCAGGGATCTGTGGACTCCATACAGGGCAAGGTCTACGACGTCTCGCGGAACTTTGGACATTACGTGTCCGTCTTGGATGGATCGGTTCCATGGTGGCTTCAGTTTCAGGTGAAGCAGCGCTGCTTCCGAGGTTGCCTTGGTGCCATCTGAGGAGAGTCTCTCCATTTGTGAAGGAGCTGTGTAAGAAGCACAATTTTGCCTCAAATCAGTGCGCCATTTTGGAGGGCCAATGCATGGACAAGGACTGTTCGGAACGCTGCCTTAAAGGATAGAGATCTCATTAGCCTAGTTCCGAGGAATTTGGTCTGGGAAGCTGTTAATACAAGTGGATGACATTGAGAGCCATACAAATAAGCTCTTGTTGAAATTACGTGTCTTGGTTATTGGTAATCTTATCCCAATTCGTTCTACAATGAGAAGAAAGAATTATCTATGCTGGTTGTTTGGAGGCTTCAATTAATTGTCCTTTACCATTGTCTTATTAATTGGTTGTTAAATAGACTTGGTATTCTCAATTCTAAAAAATAATTTATGGAGTGAAATTTTTTTTTCACACTTATAAATTGGCCACTTATTTCTTCTATTACCGATTACGATATTTAACACTTTTTCTCTTCGTATGTATCAAGTCAGCCATCAAACCCAAATACTATTAGGAAAATTGTAAAACATAGGCACTAATACTAATGTTAGATGGTTTTAAATTTTTCTGCATCCTAAAATTAACTCATAAGATAAGATTTTTCCTTACACTTATACATTAACTACTTATAACAATATAAAATATCCAGCATGGATGAGCCATTTGGAGCAGGCATTGTAGATTTTAGTTTTGTCTTCTTGTTTTGGTCCAAATAAGATTTGGTTTTCCACCATGCCTTTAGTTTACGAATCATAGACCCCTGCTCGTTTTTACTCGGTTCAAGTAGAACTTTCATTGGTGTCTACTTAAGTTTAATGCTTTGTGTTTTTGTTGATTTCCACCGCAGTTGAAAGATGCAGCCTCCTCTGTACCTGTGTGTTCTTGTTCTAGTATCTATATCGATGTTGCCTTTCAACGTTCCCCAACTTTTGACTATGCTGTGGCGTGTAAACCTTGTTAAATGTGTTGGACTACGTAAGGTACATGATTCAAATAATATAGCATTTACCTGCGAGGCTTGGGGGGACTGAGAACCAGAGATCTTAATCAAGGAGTGCTCCGTCGGGTGAGGACTGATGAGACTGAGATGCATGAACAACCATGCAGGTTCTACGCCCGGGCTGCCGTTGGTCATCCACTTACTGAGGTGTGGCAAAGGAGACCTAGTAAGACTTCTGGATTTGCTTTTGATGTAGTGTGCATTGTGGGACTATTTCAAGTAGGCCCCCTGAAACTTAAAAAATTATGAACTAATGATGCCAAAAATATTTCCGCACATCCAAAATATCAAATTGGGAAAATTGGTGAGTCCAATGGACCTCGTACGTGGGGCTAAACATCACTTTTATCTTACGATTGCAGGAGGCCTGCAACATGCATAGGATTTGCTAATGGAAATCTTCTACTTTCCCTCTTTTTCTCGCAATATTTCCTTCATTAAAAACAAAATTACATCACAAATAAATTAAGCACTCTTCCATTATAGCTACATGGTAGTTCCTTCAAGAAAGGAAAACTTTAATAAGAAAGTAAAACATTAATGCATCAGTTAAGAAATCTCCTATTTTAAGTTTAAGAATCACTCCAAAAAATTATCAAAATTAAGTAGAATCTCTATTTGCTTAACTAGCCGATTATATCACCAAGAAAAATACGGGAGTTCTGAGTGCCCATTTTTCTTGGTAATATAATTGGGTGGTTAAATAGATGTATCTTTCACTTAATTTTGATAATTTCTTGGAATGATTGACTCCCAGTTTGATTTTTCATGGTTCATCTTTGGTTTAGTTTTACAGCTTTCTAACTCACAATTTGATTTTCATAGTTCAATTTTGATCCCGATCTTCCAATTATGTGATGATTCTAATTTCAGTTCTAAAAATAAAAAATTAACCGATTCACAAAGAGAGTCGATTCAAGACCGAGTTGGGTGGTTTGATTCAATCCTATTTTCTTATGGTTTGTGAGGAATGCGGGACAAGGTTTTATAAGTCTCACGTGTGAGCATTTGAATTTTTGTTTTAAAGAATTATTTAAACTGCCTTTTTATATATTGTTTCAAACGCACCACTTTAATTGGTTGTTAGTTAATTAATTAATTAATTTAATTTTGGTTTGCCCAACTCAAGCTCTTACTTCAATGCCAAAAATATTGATATGGCCAATTAATTATTGTTTCCAAAGACGAATGAATATTGACGTGCGCAATTAATTTAATTTGAATTCTAAAAAATTACAACTTGGTCGTACAGTGGATTGTAAGAACTTTGTGGTTTATATACTAAAGGAACAAAAAGCATTCCGTTTGTTGTTTTAGAATATTCTGTTAAATAATTTCAGTGGCACTCACAACATGCAGTACTTACCCTCATCAAATTTTAAAAATCTTTAAATATAACTTTAGAATGATGTAGATTATTTTAGATATTCCTAATTTTCTATAAATATATAAATGTTATAAAAATATAATTGTGAACAATTGATCTAAATTATCTATATAAATTGATCACTATATGATCACCAATTTACTCAAGCTATAGAGAGCTAGTTAATAGAGTAAAGATTTTGAATTGAAATCTCGAATACATATACATATATGTCAATTACTTGTGAATATCATATATTGTCTTCATTAGCTGATCTATCTCAGTAATATCTATTTTCTAATTTTATCGTATCTTTTTGACTTTATATACATAAAAGAAAATTAAAATAATAAAAAAAATTTTTTATTCTAATCTAGGAAGAAGGCAAGAAATGAACTCTAGACTAGTTTACTATTTTTTTCCTAAAATTTTATATAAATTGAATTATTATATTAATTCTGGTTCCTTGGAGAATAATAATTGATACACTAACTAATTCTTTAAAATAAAAGTTCAGGAACTCATAGTTGTGCTCTATATATAAACCATGTCCAGTACCATTATTCCACCACTGTTGCTCGGAATTTGTTTATCCTTTATATTCCACTCTCTTTGAATTCTTCATTTGCTGATTATAAAGAAACAGGCAAAAACTCAACTCCCAATCGGCTCATTGTAACGCAAGTCTGTGCCACCTGTAAACACCTCCTTTTCAGCAAGGTCACGCCATAGCAACCGAAACACTTCTACCATGTCCGTGAGCTTCTCCCCAACAAGCAGCATTCCTCTACCATACTCTCACCCAATGTTTTAAAAATCAGACCGATGATGGAACCCGTGACCTTACTAGTTATAGGTTGAACCAGTCGAATCACTTGTTCAACCGATATGACGTCATAAATATATTTAATTCAAATATATATTTATATATTATTATAAATAATATAAAAAATAAAAAAATAAAGATAAAAGATTCAAAATTTAACAATTTGTTAAATTTAATTTTTATTTTTACATTTATCTTTTAAAATAACCAAATATTTTATGCATTTCTCAACTCTTTTCCATCATTTTTTTGTCTAAAATATAATTGCTATTTTTGAGAGAGAAAGAGGGGAAGAGACCTTGAATTTTTTTATCAACTATTTTTATTTATTAATTAGTTGACTCTTTTATATGTCAAATAAATTAATTTGTGAGCTTTATTCAATTTTTTTGAAAGAAAAACTTTAAAAAAAATTGACACGTCTTCACTTAAAAAAAAAAGAGAGAGACACAAAACTGGTTAAACCGGTTTTTCCAGTTTTTTCAGTTTTTGACCAGTTTTCCCGGTTTTTGACCGGTTCTCACCGGTTCAAATGCCAACTGGTTTTTTTCATCCAACCGGATCGGAGAGCTTGCCAGTTCCCAGTTGAACCAGCTGGTCCGGTCCGGTTTTCAAAACATCGCTCTCACCTAACCACTTTGCCACTCGTCTCTCCGGGTGCTCTTGCTTCATTAGTGTTGACACTTCAAGTGTTTTCCCTTCG
Source organism: Thlaspi arvense (assembly GCA_911865555.2). Lineage (NCBI taxonomy): Eukaryota > Viridiplantae > Streptophyta > Magnoliopsida > Brassicales > Brassicaceae > Thlaspi > Thlaspi arvense. The sequence goes on along the minus strand of CAJVSB020000637.1, from coordinate 5,743 downwards.
GATGACAAGGGGGCATGGCCAAGTTTGGCTAATCCTGATCTCAATTGAAACCTGAAATTTCTCTCTATTCCACTACAAGAAAACAAGGCTTCAACGACGGAATAGTCCGTCGCTAATTACCGATAGATCAAAAATGGATTTACCAACTGATTACCAATTCCTCAGTAAATCCGTTGCTAAATCAGTGATGGACACCAATCCATTGGTAAATCCATCGCTAAATTAGCGACGGACAACAATTCGTCGATAATCCATATTGATTCAGTGACAGACAAACTTTTCATCGGTAATCCGTCACTGATTCAGAGATGGACAAACTTTCTATCAGTAATCCGTCACTAAATCAGCGACAGACACCAATCCGTCCGTAGTTCATCGTTGATTCAGCGACGGACATAAGTTCTATCGATAATCATTGTTAAATTAGCAACAAAGCACCAATCTGTTGGTAAATCCATTGCTAAAATAGCGACGGACCACAAATTTATCGATAAATCCATCACTAATTTAGCTATGAATTGGTGTCCATCGGTAAATTCGTTGCTACTAAATTAGCGACAGAACACCAATCCGTCGGTAAATCTGCTTCTAATTTAGCGACGGATTGGTGTTCATCATTAAATCCGTCGCTAATTTAGTGATGGACCACCAATCCGTTAGTAAATCCATTACTAAATTAGCAATGCACCACCAATCCGTTGGTAAATCTGTCGCTAATTTAGCGGTAGACCACCAATGCATCGGTAGATCTATCACTAATTTAGTGACGAACATAAGTTTCGTTGGTAATCCATTACTGATTTAGTGATAGAACCATGCATTTCGTTCGTAATTCGTCACCAATGTTAAATAAATAAAATTGACTTAATTGTAGGTGTTATCAGTCCCATTTTTAGCTTAAGGTGAGTCACTTGCATGAAAGGAAGAGAATTGTTTGATTTATGATTCTAGGCAATATCAAGTAAGTGAAGGGTTTTCATAAGATGAGTGCATCTTCATGAAACTAAAGAGGAAATTTGTGAAGATAGATGAATATAAGACCAAATTTGTGTTTTATTTATATATGAGATAAAATATTGAATAATTAAGAAATTAAATGATATGTTTTTCCATGTATAAAAATAATATACTTCTTAAAATTGGTCAAGTTTCAAAATCAATATGTAATTATATGAATGTGATTTAATTAAAATATTAATATTATATATATATATATAAAATAATTCAGCTTAGGTCTTAGACAACTATAATTTATTTATTATAACAAGAATTTTGGTAAACATTATAATTACGTAGTACTTGTTATTACAACAAAAAGGATACTTCAAGACTCACTGATTAAAGAAAATAAAGTGAAAAAGATCGAGAGTTTGCTTTAGCTTTTAGGGATAATCATAATGTAGTCCCTATACTTTCCTTCCCTCGTTTTATTTGGTCTTCAATCTTTTAATTGAAACAATATAACCACTTTGTTCTTTGCCCCAATTCTATTGAGGCAATATTTTATGGTTTTAATGGATATTAATGTAATGCAGCCTTTTTAATAAGATAGCTGATTAAAAGAATTAGAAATGGAAATAGAAGCACATTTTGTAATTTTGCTAAACTAATTTTTTTAATTAGAAAACACATGAAAAATATGTAATTTAATATTATCATATAGAAAATAAATTAAAATCATGCCAAACAAAGCCTAAAGAATGCCCACTAAGATTATCAATTAAATATTTGTAACCAAATTAAATATTTCATTTATTCACCCCTCTTTCTTCTGGTTTACTTTTTGTCTAGGTCTTCATTTAAATTTATTGGACCTGGAGTTTTGAGACCCAAAATGCACACGGCTCAGCCTTCTCATTTATTTGGAGCATTCTAAAATGTTAATGTTTTCTTCCCTCTCTTGGCTATAAGAACCCTATTCCTGTGTTTCAGTGGGTCATCCGCGCCCTTCGCATTTCGTTGTTCGCCCTTTCAGTGCTTGTTGGGCATTGGCTTGAGAAGCTTCCAATCGTGTGCTCTCATTGTAGGTTAGTTCTCTTTCTGTCTAAGCTTATGTAAGTTGTAGCTTGTCTGTAGAATAAATTTTCAGATCTATTCTACAAAATTTTATCAAATTTGAATATAGAGAGATTAAGGTTTGTGGCTGTGGTGTGGAAATCAGCATACCCAATGGATCTTACTTCCTCTTTCTTTATTCTGTTTTCTTTTTTTTGGAAAACTGGAAATTTGTTCTCTTTCTCCCCCTCTCTCATCCATCTGGTTTAGTGAAGTATTGGGTTTTCAATGAAAAAGCCAAAAAGTCAGGAGACGAGTTGAGCCTACATCGCAGCGAGCTGTTGTTGAGCTAGTTGCTGGTGCTGAGCTTGCATCGTAGCAAGCATATGGGCACAGTCCTTCTTCGCCTAGTTCCACAATCGTAACAACTCACCCCTCCACCACTCCTCCCTATCATAAACCCAGATCTTGATGACAAGTCATCGGATGTGTTACTCCGTCCCACTGCTAGACCAACCTTTTTCACTTTGAAATTTAACCACTACATTAATTGTTCTTTTACTTTTCACAAACATTTTTAACTACTCAAGTTGACCCTGTTCCTTTACAATTAATAATTAACAATTGGAGCACGTGTTCCAAAGTGATGTCATAACGTGGCCTAGAGAAACTAAGACTGGTGGACCCATGCAATATCGGTGAATGTATCCATATGAGAGACAATATGTGTTCAATTATAAAAAAAGTAAGTTTAATTATTTTAAAGATGTTTTAACATTAATTATATATTGTAGGTTCCTTTATCGATTAAAGAGAAAAGTGAAAAATTGGGCTCGAGTTAAAAGACCTATTGTAGAGACATATATCACTGAGGAGGTTTCTGCATTTTGTTCATTGTATTTTGAGCCCAGTGTAGAAAAAAATATTGCATCGAGTTCCACGTAATGATGATGGTGGGAAGGTAGAATCTAGAGGACATCTTTCCATTTTCACATATTTGGGAAGAGCATTTGGTCTTTCAGAACCAATTTGTATATATGATGAGAATAAGTTAAAAGCTACTCATAGATATATTTTGCTAAATTGTGATGAGATCATCCTCTTTGTGAAGTAAGTATCATGTATAGAAAGATTTAAAATTTACATATTTTTTCTTACAAATAATGTTGAAAGTTGTTCTTCAAACACTTATAGTCAATTTGATGAAGTTATGTTGAGAGAAAATCCGAGACGAACTGACGAGGAACTTGACATGCTATGTGATAGAAACTTTCCAAGTTGGTTACGTTTTTATGTAAGAATTAGTTTTTTCCCTTATATGACTTGTGGTTAAATATTTATGAATTATGTTAGTTAACACAATGTTAAATAGGTGATGAATGAGCATAATAATGTGGAAGAGCGAATAAAGTTATTATCTAAAGGACCGGCTCATTGGGTTAAACTCACAAAAAGGTTACTTTGCAAATGGGTTTAAGTTATATAGTAGACTATGGACATCATAAAGCGACAATGAATAGTGGTGTTTGTGTGTTAGAAGCTCATTGAGTGAAAATGAAGTGGATTATTATGGGTTTTTGGAGGACATCATTGAGTTGGAGTACTATGAAACAACAAATAAGGTTATTTTATTTAAATGTCATTGGTATGATATCTCTGATAGAGGGATTAAAGTTTATCCACGTTTTGGCCTCGTAGAGATCAACAATATAAGAAAGTTGAATACAAATGATCCATTTATATTAGCTAATCAAACTCAACAAGTATACTACACAAGTTTTCCATCTCTAAGCAAAGATAGACGTGATTAGATGGCAGTATGCAAAATCAAAGCTAGAAGTGGACAAATATCTCATTAAATGATGAAAATAGTGAAGAAATTATTGATGGTCCTTTTCAAGAAAATCATATCTTAGGCACCATATGAAATATCTCTCACAGTTGATCTTAATCAGTACCATCTTTTGATAGATCCTGTTAATGAATATCTAGGGGTTGATCTAGAGGGAGTCTCGATATGAAGAAATTCATGTAGGGGGGGAGGAGGAGGAGGAGGGAGAGGACGATGATGATGACGACGACAACGATGATGATGACAACAACGATGAATACTACGGTTAAAAGTTATCTACAATTTACTAAAATTTGAAACCTAATATGTATGCATGAGTTATTAATTTTTATGTTATGATGATGATGATGATGAATACTAAGATTAAAAGTTATTCACAATTTATTAAAATTGGCAACCTAAGTTTGTACACATGAGTTATTAATTTGTTATGTTACATGTGTTTATTTTCTTATATTGTCATGTGTTTATTTTCTTTTTTACTTGTTTTTATTTAATTATATTTTTATTTATTTATATTTTTATTATCTTATGCTATATATATATATATATATTTTTTTTTTTTGCAGAATGGCAACTAAAGGAAAAGGAGGAAGAGGATCTAGAGGTAGGGGACAGGAATATGGTGTACAAAGTTGTGATCCAAGACATCAATTAATTCTCAGTGAGGGTCAAGAAAATGATTTAGAGAATTTATACGTACAAACACCGATAGAGCATTTATCTGAGGAATGATCAAATAGCGGTGATGAATATCTAGTATCTGTAGAACCTAATTCGGTTAGCCGAGAGATGAGCCAAGAGTTAAGCCGGAGACGAGCCGAGGGCCTTCTTCTTGTAGACCCTTTAACTTGGGGAGTCATGCCCCTAATGATCTTCATGAACGGCCATGGATAGAACCAGAAGAAAATGAGTAAAATTGACAAAATTTTTTATCTATCTCTTACTTTTATATCACCTTAATTAGTTAAAATGTTATTTGTATTTGGATTATTGTGTTGATTCTGCTATTGAAATTGCATCTTCTATGCTGCAAATTAACAAAAAAAAAAAAAAGGAGAGTAGCTTTAACATGTATGAAATTATTAGTTATACTTGTAAATGCAGTTAATATACCGTATGTGTGAGATGTTATATCCATTGAATTTCAAGAATATAATTTTCACATTAACACCAGGTTTAATAATATTAATATAAACTAGAAAAATCACACATATCTTGAAAGGTTATTTAGGCCCATGGCATAATTGGAAGAAGGTTCTTACACATATTAAGGACAATATGTTTGGTAAACTTAAGATAACTAATTATTTTCCTATAACTTATAGTGTTTGCTATATGCAATGATCAATTGATTGAACGATTATTATTATTATTATTATTATTAATTTATTACTTACATGAAATATAATAGGAGTATTTTGCAATGGTTGCTTGAGTGTGAACATGGTATTAAAAAGTCATAATCCTATGTATCTGCAAAAAACATGATCAATATGTTTAATGATGCTCGTGAAACTGCTTATGAAAGCTGCTAATAATGATCCTTGGAAAATGAAGAGCAATGGCCCTAAATGGTTGAATCCTGATAATTGGAATAAATTGGTGGATGAGGTTTTTGCAACAGAGGATTAGAAGGAAAAAAAAAAGAATTTGCTAGAAAAAATAGAATGACTGAAAAAGATAGATCTATCACAAAATATACTGGTGGTTTACATTCCATTTATAGAGCATGAAAAGAGGATGATAATTTTATTTTATTTGTTATTTTATAATAAATTTCTTAATTTAAATTATGAATTTGTAAGATCATTTACTTAAATGATTTTATTTTGGGTGTAGAAAAAAGTAATGGGTTTTGATAATATATTTGAAGTAGATGTTTTTGATCGTACT
>CAJVSB020000636.1:0-33640 GCA_911865555.2 Thlaspi arvense | reverse complement strand
ATTTTTTTTTTTTTTTTTTTTTGAAGATTAGGATTAGATGAAATTTTATTTGATTTGGTTTAGACTTGTTAGAAGAATAAAATACTATTTCAAAACATGTCAAAGATCCTTAACTCTAAGATCTTGATTACAAAATATAACATGCCACTTGAAATATATTAATGCGTATATAGGTGCATGATAGGTTGCATAAATGTGCTTGCGAACGAGAATAGTAGATGTACATTGATTGAGAGAGACGACTATTCTCTTTTCTTAAGGTCAAAAATCAATTCAGATGACTTAATATACACATGAATATGATTGTCAATATACAAATTTAGGGACCTATCAATTATGTGTAAATATAGAACAGAATTATGGTCCTACCTAATATTACAGATTGTATTCTGTATTAGACTCATTTCATCTATTTAACATAAATATGATTATTTTATCATTATCGAAACATGAAAATATACGATTAATATAATCTTATAAATATTAATTAAAAAAATAAATTTTATTTTAAAGTGGGATCTTTAACCTGGAGAAGAGAAATTGCTTGGGTTTATTGAAGGATAATGTTGGAAATAACTGGTCATGCAGCTCACATGGTTACCCTTGGTTCAATTTTTAAACCAAAACCGGAAAAAGAAAAAAGAATTAATGCTTTGTTTAAGTTTAAAGGGATCAGACTCCATCACCCAGTTTAAAAAAAAAAAAAAAAGAAAAAAAAAGTTACGACCAAACAATTTTACCCGATAAAAGTTAGAACAAGTGGCATTGTTGATTGATATACTAAGATCAAAATCACTATGAATTTTATGGATATATGATAAAACAATTATTTCAACTTTGCTCTCCGTGTGACGTGCTAATTAATATAAAACAAGAACAAAATATGAAGGTTGTTTAGTAAGCCAACAAATATGAATGCTATACAAAAGGGTAGAAACCACGGAAAGATTTAATTTCTTGCCATTAAAATAAAACGAAAAAACTTATGAAACTACAAGAAATTTGCCACCTTCCAGAACGGGCAATTTCACTTGATAAGATAAGTGATTTGAAAGTAACTTAGCCAATAACCCTTTGCCTAATCATATTCATAGACCATCTCCTATCAAGAGATATATCAAATAGTTGGATAAAACAAATATCCAATTTGATAACTGTTAAACCCTATATTTTTAGGCGAGACAAGGTCATTCAAGAGGATTTATTTAAAAAGAATGGGATTAGATTAAATTTTGTTTATAATTGTTTTGATTTTAAATTTGATTTTAGATTTTATTTAAGATTTAATAAGATTATATTTAGATTTGATTAGAGAGTTTTATTTAAATTATGATAAATTTGTTCACATTTGAACAAAAATTCCAGCGTGTTGCTGTGCATTATAGTTTGATGAATTCAACTAATTTTGAACTTTTCTAGCAAATATGTTTAACCACCTCCAACACTCAGGTACTCCTGGTATACAATAAGGGACCTGCCCTAGGGGATAAATAGTAACAAACCTCACAAGAAATATTTGAAGCACTTGAAAAACATATCTAGGAACACTGCAAAAATCTAGTAGGTGAGAGGGAGAAGAAAAAGAAATAAGAAAGTCACCATCTCCATTGTTTTATTTCTCTATTGACAAAGAAAGAAAAAAAGAATTTTTTCAAATTTACTGTAATATCTATTACTTTTGTCCATTTATTATTATTTGATTCGATAAAGAACTTTGAAATTTGGAATTGTCTATTGGTCTTTCTTTTTATATAAATACTCAAATCTATAAATGAATTATCTTTTTTAAAGTAGAGCAATGATTCTATTTATGAATGGTACAAACTAAATTCAATTATGAGACGTCTAATAAATCTCTTTTAGTGTTACAAGTTTAATCGTCGATTAGCTCAATTTACAACAAATTCAATGACAAACAATAATGAGGTATTGATCCTGTCAAACAATAATCTAGCCAAACAAGACGCTAAACTATTGTAGGACATGACAATAGTACTTAACTGGATTAAAAATAAACCTATAATATCTTTAAAAAGAATGAGAACACCACTAACACTAGCCTAAGTCAAATATCCAAATACTGAAACAGATGATAGTAATGACGAAAGTAACGACGACAACACTAGTAACAATAGTGATCAGAGAACTATCACCATGACTTGAAAATTTTGCAAAATAAAAGTCAAGGTGGAGATACTAGTTTATGATAAAACAATATACCCTAAATAGCTAGACTCATGGTTGGACCAACTGATGACCTACTGTCACAACCCCACCCATGCCTGAGTGAGATATAAAGTAAGGTAGCAACCCACATACTCCCATGCCAAAGGCACGGCGGCATGACGCCTGTTGTAACCCTCTCTCCAATGCACTCTATTGTCTTAACTTGTAGCACATGTGATAGCAATATATGTACACACATATATATATATATATATGTGCTATACAATAATGAGCTCAAATATCTATTTAAATAACCTGCTTATGCACATAACCCACTATGTGATCCAACACACACATATCTAGTTATTTATCATAAGTCATACATCATGGTTAAATTGCAGGACAATTGCATTATAACTAATCCTAATACAAAACCGTTTTAAACCCATAAACTGTCTATTATAATGCGACAAATTATTCTAATAACTACAAAATGCAAAAGGAAGTCATGCTAGCCTAACCTCCACCAATGTGCAGTGAATCTCTAGTGTTGGAGTAGGGAAAGTGGTGATGCTAGGTCTACACTATCTAAAATCTACAAAACAAAATGGTATGAGAACATAAGTTCCTAGTAAATGGCATAGAGTTGAAAATATAGAGGTTTTTATAATAACAATGTATATCATCATCGTTCAGAAATCCATTAAGTCAGGAAATTCATAAGCAAAAAAATCTTAGAAAACCCATTTTTATTCTTAAGCATGTTACAATATCAATAAATTTAAGATAGAAAAATATAAGAGAATAAAGAAAACATGATCCTCTGTACATCCTTTTAGTTTATTATAATATCCTGTGAGTTGTGACAATGAAACATAAGAGAAAGCAGATTATCATAAGTTTGTACTTTATCTCATATAACTTTAATCACGTGCACAAAATTGACAATGTGTGAGAGTAGTAAAACATAAAAATATAAAATTATCAAAATATGTCTAGCGTCACTGCACCGTGTTGCTGACACCATGAGTCACCACTCCATGTCAGACTAACATAATTTGTGGCGTTTGAAACCCCCATTGGGTCCAAAGTTAAAACATAGACTATAAATGTGATGACTTGAATTTTTGTAATAATTAAGTTTCAAGACCAAAATGGGGAAATTGAAATTTAGCGGGGTTGAATTGAAAATTTTCTTGGGACCAGTTCATGAGAAAGAAAGTTAAGGGACTAAGTTGTAATTTTGTAGAAATCTGACATGAACAGTGACTGATCGATGGTTCTCGCCATTTTGGCCACGTTGTGTAATGATTTTCGGTAGACTTTTCGCACCTTTGCGTGCGTTTTTAGGAGACTGACCGAACCCCTCAGTCTATTCCAGATTTTGAGTGAGCTTGGTGAAGAGATTTGGAGAGTTTTGGGCTATCTGGTTCGCGGAAGGCAAGGGAGGAAAATTAGAGATTTGAAGCTGTTCGAACTAGTTTGCTTCAATTACAGCTTGTTGTGAGGGTTGTTGGGGCTGAATCTATGGCTTTGGGTTGCCAATCAATTGAGGTAAGTAGTTTTTCTGGCTTTTTCCAGCCAGCGATGGCTTATAGGCAACCGGGTTTGAACTCAGGTTGCCGGGTGAGGAAGATAGGACCTGGAAGGGTCCGAGTCCTATCTCGGTTAGGCCAAGCCGGGTTGGGTAGGGCCCAACCTAGTTGAGGGGAGGAAGGTGGGCCTGGGCCGTGAGCTGGCCCAAGCCGATTAGCCCGAGAGGTTGGGCCGAGTTGGCTCAGAGAGTCAACTCGGCTCGTGTTTATTGAGGCGAGTCAGCCCATCTGGGTTGGCTCAAAGAGAGTAGGGATATGCTATCCCCGAGGATAGGCCCGAAAGGGATAAGGGATGATTGGGAATAGTAGAGATAAATAAACTTGAATAATAAGGGTTAGGATTTTGGAAAGGTGGACCGGCCAAGGTTGGCCGAAGGTTTGACTGGCTGGTTTGAGGCTCTTTCGACTGGTTTTATGGGCAATGGACTAGTTCCTGGTCCATTGGGTTGAGGGCTAGCAAACCTGATGGTTTTGGAAAATTTGAACCGGCCGGTTCAATGTGTTGCCCTATTGGGTGACCAGTTCAGTTCACCGGTTTTTTAGGCCAGTTTTTGGGAAAAGTTGAACCGGTTCCTGGTTTAATATGACAAAACCTAGCTAGCTATGAAATTTGGTAATTTTTGGGTGATAGGTTCAACGTGAACCGGCTCAGTTAAGTGTGCCGGTACCTAGGAGTAAGGTTTTTTGGCTTGGTTCAAGGCCGATTTAAGGGGGTTTTGCCCAGTTTAGGGCTGTTCTTGCGATTTTTGGGCATTTTGAATCCGATTTTAAGAGTTTGTGGCTGGTTCAGTTCAGCTTGGTGTAGTTTTAGAACCAGTTTACGTTAGTTCTAGGGTTTTGGAGGTTGGTTCACTATGGTTTGGGGATTATGGAGGTTGTTTTCTTTATTTTTTAGAGTTGTTGAGCTGAAGTGTTGAGTGACAGTGAGTCGCATGGATCCCAGAGATGGGTAGTGGTGCCTCAGGATACGTGCTAGGGTGCGGGGATGGAATTTGAGTTCAGTTTTGGGCTGTCGAGCCCATTTTTTATGCTTGTGATGGGGTTGGTGATGGTTTTGTGTGGTTTTGATTTCAGATTCACCCGTGGAGGAGCACCCGAACTGTTGAGTTGATTGAGGTGACTCGAGACTTTTGACTCGACTGTACTGTGAGTGATGATGTCCTTTCTATACATGTGTTTTCATACTTGCTTTCTTGGCGTGATGATTTCATTGAGTTTGTGGATTGTATTTGTTACATGAGCATCGGATATGTGTTATGTGTTTTATTGTTGTCTAGTGAGAAATGTTAATATGTGAGATTGGTTTTGAGATTTGTGGATTGTATATGCTGTGTATCTGTGAAATTGGATATGTGGGGAGTCGGTGATGCACTGAGATCGTTTGGCTCCGGTCGTGAGATGGAGGATGTCTTTTGACCTAAAGCGTGTTAGTGGTACCCTTGGTAGGCGTGTTGCTTTGAGGAGCGTGTTTGTGGTTTTGTTTAGTCTCAGTGATTGCTATAACTCTCGCATATGTATGTTCCGTGAATTTGATATGGGGAGAGTTGGGTGATGCACTGAGACCGTTTGCTCTGGTCGTGAGATGGATATGCCTCTCGACTAGGAGCGTGGTATGGTTGCCCTGGTGGGCTTGTGGCTCCGGTCGTGAGATAGAGGATGTCTCTCGATCGAGAAAGTGGTATGTCACTAGGTTGGGCCTGATCATGAGACGGAGAATTCCTCCAATCGAGGCTAGAGTCTCAGTGATCATTATACTCCCATACATGTATGTTTTGATGTTGGTATTGCTCGTTATGTATAATATTTGTGATTTTGGGATTGGTGTTGTGATACATATCCCCACATGCATAGACTAGTATTATCTGTACTCATTAAGTTTTGTAACTCACTTTTTTAAAACTTTCCAGATTATGGTTATTATTCTCGGGTAACATGCTGGAGTCAGATCGGTCATTTGCAGACTGATGTATACGGGCATATTTTCTTGTTTTTCCCTATTTGTACTCTAGTTCTCCTCTTATTACTCAAACAGGATCCCGACTTTGTACTTGAACAGTTTGGGAAATGTGTATACATGTTTTGGTTGTTTTGAGTATGATTTTGGGGTTGTGTGGCTGACTAGGGTCTAGGACCCCAGTGACGGTCATTGGCCTGGGATTTGGGGCCGTGACAATAAAACTACCACTAGACCCAGATGAATACCTGACATTCTAATCTAAGTACCAAAATACCAAAACATCATAAAAAGCATGTATATGAGAGAAAACAGAACATAATCACTTTGTTTCCAAGTTTTGATACTAGAATATGTATTTAGTTTAGAAACGAACTCATTTTCACCATAGAGCATGCATTTTAATTTAAAAATCTTTAAGGTTAGAAAGTATGCTAGTAGGATCTACTTGGTCAGTCATTTGGTCATAAATCCTTCCATTGTTTTAGCCTTTATGTTCCTTCCATTTACTATTCTTTTATTCCTTAAGGTTTTAGCTCTTCTCCTACTCTAGCCTTGATCATACTCAATTTCAACTCTCTTAGTGTTCCTTGGAAGGCTTAAAACCTATCCCCTAAATCTCTTAAGTGGTTAGAATTATCAACCTTCACATGTGAGATTAATTGGAAATTTTGTTTACTTTTGATCTTTTCTTGCTTCCTAGCTTAGTAGCTACTTTTAATCTCTCTTTAGTCCTTAATGTGGCCTTATTTCGTGCCCCTTTAGAGGAGTCTACCCCCTCCAAAATCAACATTCCTTCCTTCAATTTTCTACTTACATTTTTCAGCATTCATATTATTACACTTCCAATTGGGTTTTATTAAGATTTTAAGTAAATTTGAGTCTCATCTTACTTTTCCTTGTTTAGTTAGTTTAGTCATCATTTAAAGCCACTTAGTTATCTTGGTTTAAGGCTTCATTCTGGCCCCTAAAATCTCAGCTAGATGACCTAAGTTGCAAAAATTTTGTTTCAAATTTTCTACATACATTTTCTACTTTTCCAACTAAATATAGTCTAGTTTGAGCTACGATTTTGGTCTTCTCTTAGCTTTCCTCCCTAAATTGGTTTAGCCACTCTCTAATCCACTTATTGGCCCTAAGTTTAAGCCCCATTGCCACCCCTTAATGGTTTAGCCGAATACCCCCCCTGCAAAAACTTCCGCACACTAAGCTCCCTTTCCCTAGCTAGGTTTAATATAGTTGAATCAAAACCTCTCCTTCCATACTTTTAATGTTTTCTTATGCTTCTTTAACCCTTTCTAGAGATGGATAACAAAAATAAAATTCTTTCCTTTAGATTTAAATTACTTCTAATATGCAAGTAGTAAACATAATGTATACAATGCATATAATGATGCATATGCTAATGTTACATATGCCAATATACTAGTGCTATGCATTCCAAACTTGTTTTGGAATGCTACCTCTACTTCACCCTTTGAAGGCTCGCTAATATTCCAAAGATGACCTACACACCTTTAAAGATGATAAACTGTGCAAAGATTTAATGGAATGCCATGGTAAAAAGTGAGGATGTGAAGGATCTTACTTAAAAGCAGTTAAAATGTCTCATTCAAAAGAAGTTTTATCCAATGAGTTACCTCAAAAACTAAAAGAATGTGTGCCACTGACTTAGTTAAAAAAATGAATGACCAGTGCAAGATTACAATGCAAAGTTTTAGACGCAAACATTAATCCTTAGAGTATCATTGGTAAATGCTACAACCTATACCAAGTACATGTTTGGGTTTGACAATAGTAGTGCTCAAAAACCTAATCTCCCAAATTTTCATTCAAAGCTTGGGTTTGAAAATAACATCGCACACCTTACACTTGTACACTTTGGTGGATTTATAAAGATGTGAATAAGAAGGTTAACAAGTAGTGCAGGTTACGCTTCATCATCAATAGCCAATTCATCAACAAGGTGGTGTGCAAAATAGTTCTAATTAACTTCTACGAAGTCATTCTTGGTAGCCTTTACCTATGAGAAAAAGATGCCATTTACCACCATTGGAAATGGAAATATTATCTCAAAAAGGATGGCAAGGTATTTGTCATTCATATAAATGTTTAGGAACAAACTAGGGAGTTGGCAGTAGTTGGAGGAGTCAATAGACTACCAAACACATGCCAAAAGAATCCACTTGTGACAAAAATGAGTAGAACCACAACAAAACCCATGGGTTGTGGGTCAAAATTGTCACATAGGTTAGTGTACAAAAAGAAAGACATCCAAACCCTAGCAAAAGCCTAAGGCCCAAATAGCCCAATATTGAGATTAGGTCTAAGGAAAGGCCAACCCAAATAAAATAGACCTATTCGAGCTCTAAGCCAGCTCATTCCTCTCACTGTCAGGGTTAAGAACCATTAAGAGCTGGTTCCCACAAGAAGGAAAGTCATGATTCAGGAGGTTTTCTTCTATAAAGGAATTGGGATTATATTGTGCTTTATTTGATTTGTTTTGATTATAGATTTAGATATAAATTTATTTGGGATTTAATTAGATTATATTTATATTTGATTATGGTAATTTATTAGTATTTGAAAAAAAAAAACAAAATTTCAACGTGCTGCAATTAGTGTCAGACGCGCTATAGGTGGGAAACAATCACGCTTAGTGTGCTACAATCAAATTCTTTGATAACTTCGGCTCATTTTGGACTGTTTCAATAGATAGGTCTTGGCCCTTGGAGAATCTTCATCCTTCAAGAAACTTCAACACTTAAGGACTACTCGTCTATAGATAAGAGACCTACCCCAAGTGATAAATAATAACAAAATTCACCCAAAAAAATCTGAAGTACTTGAGAAAAACTGGAAACACTTTGGAAATCAACCAGGCAAGAGAGAGAAGGAAAGAAAGAAGAAAGTTGCCTTCTCCAACTAATATTTCAACCACTATTAATTGCCAAAATTTTGTAACCATTGCTCTTTGTCCATTGACAAAAAGAAGAATTAGTTTAATGCACACAGAGAGTAAAGTTGTAGGAATTAGTTTAGGGTTTTTATGCCAGGGGCTTTGCTTTGTGTATGCATGTGCTCAATTGAAGAATAAATTGCCCAAATCTTTCCAATTGAAAATTTCTCATTATTTTAACTAAGTCCTCAAGTTTCTAGATTTATTAATTGATCCCAAAATTTGGGGTATTACACAAACAATGTTGATCTTTCGAACCTTGGACTTATGTGACAATGGTGATAATTTCGCTTATATACTCATCCATAAATGATTGATTCTAGAGAGCCACAAAACGTTCAAAACAATTTCTTGATTGTCTCCAAATCATACTATTAAATGAGTTCTAAGGTGACCATGCACCAAGTCATTTTGGGATTGCATTGGCTAATTAAACTAGTGGAGTGCAAGCCCTTGCTTGTGAATCATGGGAGAGAGTCAATTTCTGGTGTTATCAGTGTTTTGTGCCTGAAAGAATTGTTCCACTTGGGCAATCCATCCCATTAGATTAGTATCATCAAATGTCAGTAATTCAATAGTGTGTGAAAAAATCAAAATAGTTTTGGTTGAACTTGAGGAGGGCTTGGCAGATATTGTTAGCAAAAGTTTAACTAGGCTTGAAGCTAGATGATAGTGATTCCACAATTTTTTGGGGACAATCACTTTTCCCCTCAGCAAGGTTAGAGGTCAAAGCTTCATGCGATTAAAATGGTCATTAGTTTGTTTATGGATATCTTTTCTGAGTTGAGCGTGCTAAGCATCCCACTTAGCTTCAAAGGATGTCGCTGTTCTTTCTAATGCATAGATACAACCAATATTATTGTTTTTGGCATGAATTAAAGTGTTATGACCCAAAACTAGGCCTGTGACCAACACTAAGATCCACAAATCCTAGTAAGCCTCACCATTAACACACCAATACTGTATCAACACATCAAAGTATAAAATACATATCCATCCTCTCATACAACTAGAGCCTTGTATGAGAAATGTAAAGGAGTAGTTTATAGTACAAAATGATACAAAATGAAACATGCCCTTACATTTGTCAAGTCAGTAGGAATCGGCTCTAATGTCAAACTTTAACTAAAAACTGGAAAATCAACCTGATCTAGAAAGATATAAAAGAGTGAGTCGTTAAACTCAGCAAGTGACAGATGATACCAATTCTAGCCATGCTGGGATATGCACTGCAACGTATACCAAAACATACATATACATACACAATGAGCAACATAAGTACATCAAAACATATATGCGGGAGTATCATCATATACAACCATCATATCTCACGGCAAACATATCATACCCGAGGCACTATAGCCTTATACCGAACTCAGGGCACTCACCGTTGGACGCCATGTATTACCATCCTCTAGTCGAGCCCTTAACATCCCAATCTAATCACGACAGTATGCATCATGTCCAGGCACTACAAACTCATACTAGGTTCAAGGCACTCACCATTGGACGCTACAAATCATCGTCTCCCAGTGCAAACCCTTAATGTCCTTATCTCATCATAGATACAACTTCTCACATATTTACAGAAAACATTTCACATATTCTCATATTAGTTCGTATATCAACATATCGATGTTAAAACATGTAATATGAAATGCTTATTAACATTTCAAAACACATCAATACATATCTTAGAGATTTCGCATATAATCAAAATATCATATGTATCAAAACTAGTATCCATATCATAAATCACAATTAGAAAACACATGTATAGAAAGGGTATTGTCACTCGGTGAACAAGCCTGAATTAGAAACTCGAGTCGCTTGCCACAACTCAACAGCCACTCTGTGCCTTTACTAGTGTATTTGCAATGACAACAGCACACAATTAAAACCACAACTTGAACTGACACAAGAAAGTGCCGAGCTGTCCAAAACTAGGCTCTAAACCCACTTTGGAACCATTGCACGCATCCCAAGGCTCATTTTCCATCACCAAAAACCCACATGACTTAAGAACACATCAATTTCCTTTAAAAAACCCTTAAACCATGCTGAACCAGTCTCCAAAAGCCTTGAACTAGCCTGAACTGGCTTTAAACTCCCCTAAACCGGCATGAACTGGCCATAAACACCTGAAAGCCAAACTGAACTGGTCTCAATTACCTAGAACTAGACTGAATCGACCTCAAATACCCAAGAATTGGATTAAACTGGCCTTAAAACCATTAAACCAAACCAAAGCAAGCCAATTGTACACAAAACCAACCAGTTTTCTAATGAACTAGACTTTCCTAGAGGTATGAAGTGGTCTTACCTTCCCAGAATCGGTTCAAGTTTTCATTGAACTGTTCAATTTCCAACTGAACCGTCCCTTGAACTGTTACTATCCTTAATCTAAAACCCTAGATACTTAATCCTAGCCTTGGTTATTCTACTACAATTTCATTCTATTTTACCCTGGAATAGCATATCCTAGAATCTAGAATCAATTTGTTGACTTGACTCGCTAAGTGAACTCATTATTTTGGCCACTAAGCCAAGTCAACTCACTGAGTTGACTCGTTCAGAATTCAGCTCAACCACTCACCTTGGGCTGCCCCAACCAGTTGAGCCCAGCCCAACTAGCCGATGCAGCCCACTTGGCCTAGCCCAAGCCCAATCGACCCAACCCAGCCCAACCCAACTGGGTTGACTTGATGAGCTGAGTTAACTCAGTCGAGCCAGCTCAACACAAACCAAGATACTATTCGGGTCTGTCTTCATCACCCGGCTACCTGACTCCCTTAACCTTTTCTACAACACAACCCGAATCATAAAAGTTATAAATTTTCAACATTTTTGAACTCACTTAGCTCAAACAATGGCCAAGGCTTGTAGATCTAGGCTAGGCAAACTAATCTACAGCTTTTAATTAGAAAATAATCAATCAAAATATCCTCAAATCACAAAAAACCATTCTCGGTTGTCCATGAACCCGTTGGTCGAATCGGCTCAAATTTCTCTCAAACTTGAAATTGGTTGAGGGGAAATGTTTAATAGCTTGTGTTGCACACCAATACCAAGTTTTCGGCCACCATCATCATGGTATGGGCATTCCACTGTTCGATCTAGTATTGGATTAAACTTGCAGGATTTGTTCTCAATTCAGTCCCCCAAATTTTTATTTCTTTCAATTTCATGCATTCGCAGTTTAGATTTAGTCCCTACCTCTTTTATTCCCTACAATTTAACCCACCACACTTTCAATTTAACCCCAAATTTTCTAATTTCTCAAATTAGCACCCTAGTCTTATAATTTTTGCAATTTCACCCTTCCATAATTATGATTTGACCCCAACTTCTTTTAATTTGAGCAATTAAACCCTTAAACCTAATTAACAACCAAAAATAAAAATTTTTTTAAATAATTTGGGTCATTACATTCTTCGACCTTACAAAAATTCAGTCCTAAATTTTAAAATAAAGAATATATCACATACCGAATAAGTGATGGTATCTATTGTGCATGATCTTCTCTGACTCCTAGGTGACCTCTTCCAAGGTCTAACTTCTCCACGGTACTTTCATTGAGGGTACTTCCTTCGAGCGAAGTCGCTTCACCTATCTATCCAATATAGCCATTGGCTTCTCCTCGTATAACAAATCTAGATCTAGCTGGACATCCTACAGTGCAATCATGTGCGACGGGTCATGCACGTACTTCCTTAGTATGGAAACATGAAATACAGTATGCACCATCAACAAATCCAGAGGGAAAGACAAACGATAAGCCATAGCTCCATCTTGCTCCAATATCTCATATGGGCCAATGTAACAGGGACTGAGTTTACCCTTCTTGCCAAATCTGACCACACCCTACATTAGAGAGACCTTTAGAAACACATGATCCTTGACAACAAAATAACAGACGATGTCAATGGTCCACATACGCCTTCTGCCTACTCTGTGCTGTAAATAGTCTATCTCTAATCAATCAAACCTTATCCACTATGTCCTAAACCAAATCTAGTCCCAAAAAACTTGACTCCCCAGCCTCAAACCAACCTATCAAAAAACTACACTGCCTACCATACATGGCCTCGAATAAGACTATCTAAATGCTTGAGTGGTAATTGTTGTTATATGAAAACTCTATCAATGGTAGGTACTGATTCCAACCACCTTCAAAATCTAAAACCCAAGCTCATAGCATATCCTCCAATATCTAAGTTCTCTCTAACTACCCATCAATCTATGGATGAAATAAGGTACTTGAATCTAATCGAGTCCCAAAGGCGTCCTAAAATACCCTCCAAAACTGAGACGTAAACTGGGATCCCCTATCAAACGTGATAGACAATGACACCCTGTGTAATCTCACTACCTCATCTAACTACAGTTGGACATACTAAGATACACTATAGCTAGGGGTGTTCATGGTTTTTAAAACCGAACCAAACCATACTGAAAGTTTGATTTTTTTTTTAAATTGTAGGTTTTGGTATTATATATTAACATACTGAGTATTTTGGTATGGTTTCAATTTTATATGTCAAAAATTGATAAAAAAATCACACTGAACTGAATGTTATTTATAATAATTTATTAATTTTTTTTATTATATATAAAATAATTAAATTTCTAAATATTAGGAATAGTTTAATAGTAAATTAAAGAAATTAAAATGTTAAGTACTTATATGAAGTAAAGACACAAATAGAAAGACCAAGGGGCAAATATATAAAATATATAACATATCTTTTTTATATTTTCTAACCCTAACTCACTTCTTCTCCTTCTATACTCTCTCTCCACAACAAACCCCAGTGCCAGTCTGCACGCTCTCAATCCCTTCTTCGGACTTTCCTGCTCACAGAGCTCTAAGTCTCCCTACAATGAGTTTATCCTATTTTCATTTTCATTTTTGCGTAAGGACTAGTTGATGTTGTTCCTTTATTTTCATTTTCCTTTTTTGTTTGTTATTTTTTACAAAGAGAATCAGAGCAATTTTTTTTCACATTCTGTCTATGCACTTTTCTGTCAAATGTGTCTTTTTGTCTTGGTCTTGTTTGGAACATTTTTTGGTTCATTCAATTTTGATGGACAGACAAATTATTTTGATTAACTGGGTTTGTTTTCTTTTGCTTTGGAATGCTAGTGCTTGTCAGACAAACATACTGGTGCTCTATTTCATGGGAAATAGGAAATAGGAAATATCATTAATATTTTCTTCTACTTTTGCATGTCACCACTCTTGGTAGATGTTGAAGACTTGAAGGCATAAGGTCATTACATTGAGAGGAGTCATTTATAAGTTATTGGAATGTGTAAAACATTAAAAAAATGAAGACGTGACCTCTCTAGTGAAGATGATTTCTTTATTTTTGAAATAATGACTTTTTCTAAAATAGAAATATGGCACATAATAATGCTCTGGTTATATATGCAGCAATGCGCATATGTACAATCAAATCTAATTTGACACTTGGAGAGGACATTTGATATGCTTTCTTTTTGTTTAGGCTAAATTCCATCTATTTCAAGTTTATTCTTAAGTAGTTGTAGGATCATGCTATTAAATATAAGGGGCATCCCTATGTTGTGATGGTCTTTGCTTTCTAAGTTTTGGAGATGGTTATGGAATAGAGGCAACCTTTCCCTTCCTTTGTTGAAAGTCTGTTTTCCAAGTTTTAGGAGCTAACAAACGTAGGTGATGCATATCTTCTGTTCAAGTTTTGCTATATTTGTGGTGATGCATATCTTCTATTAAGTTTTGCATATCTTCTGTTTTTTAATTACTATTTTGTTTTTGTGTCTAATAAAATTTTAATAATTACTTATTAACAGATCGAAAGGCAATCAAACAAAATTTCTATCCTAGAGACTTCTAGTTCTAGTGCATCCAAGGACATCTCTCAATCAGTATCTCAACCTGAGCAAGGCATAGTGTCTAATAAGAAACCTTTGCTTCCACCTCAAAAGAGAAAGAAAACACAAATGCAAAATCATGAGAAAAAGCAATATAGATATAAGGAATCATTGATGATTTGGGAACATTTCACAAAATTTGAGGATAAGTTTCCAATAGAGTTGAACGTAACTATTGTAAAAAAGATTTTATTGCTACATCTATCAATGGAACATCAATTTTATGGGCTTATTTGGATAGGTGTGTTAAGTATCCATATAGGTTGGAGAAAAGTCCAAAACCTATAACTAATTACACTTAAACAAATGATAGAAAAAGGTGGAGAAAATATTTCTAAATTGAAGCCATTTGATAAAGAGGAAACTAGGAAAGAGTTGGTAGCCATAGTCATCATAGTAACTCTCCTTTCAGTCGAGTGTCTTTGAACCTCTCGTACCTGGTCTGACTCTCGCCCATGGTCCCCAGAACGCTCCAAGTCGAGAAAGAGTGGATCGCTCCGTCCTTGCTTGCGTCCGCGTTCATTTCGTTGGCAGAAACGATCCAATCCATTCGGGGCTTCGGGGAACCCAAAAACGAAGTCTTTTGACTTGATTCATAGATAGAATCAATGATAGATAGACAAGATAGATGAACCACCATTTAGGGTAGTAGAAGGAGAAGGATTTAAGCAATACACGAGGCTCATGAACCTACGTTCATAATCCCATCTAGAATGACTGTGGCAAGAGATTGTGTGAGATTGTTTGACAATGAGAAATCTAAATTGAAGAAACTAATAAAAAATCATCGATTGTGCCTCACCACAGACACTTGGATTTCAGTTCAAAACCTTAATTACATATGTCTTATGGCACATTGGATTGATAATGATTGGAAGTGTCAAAAAAGAATCATCAATTTTTGACTTGTTAAGAGCCATGCTAGAAAGATTGTTGGTGCTAAAATTGAGGTTTGTCTAATTAATTGGAGTATTGACAAGGTTCTCACTATGATTGTGAATGATGCAAGTTTAAATGATACATGCATTAATTATTTGAAGAGACATGCTACTTGGAAAGATCAAATTTTAACAACAAGTACATGCATGTTAGATGTGCAGTTCACATTATTAATTTGATTATGATAGAAGGCTTAGCAGGGCAAGATAAGGCTATATTAAGAATCTACAATGTAATTAAGTATGTGAGATCTTCTCCAATTAGGCAAAACTTATTCAAGGAATGTGTTGAAAGAGAAAAGATTCCACATGCTCATCTTGTATGCCTAGATGTTGATAGTAGATGGAATTCTACATATTTGATGCTAGAGCATGCAAAAAATTTTGAAATAGCTTTTATAAGAATGGGAAATGAAGATTCAAATTACATTTTTTACTTTGATAGTGGTTATAATGGAGAAGAGAATACTTATGATCATGAGGAAGGAAGTAAAAAAAAAAAAAAAGAAGAAGAAGAAAAGAATATAGGCCTTCCTAAATATGTTGATTTTCAAGTTGCAAGGTGTTTTGCAAAGTTCTAAAAGTTATTCTATAATGTGACTTTGAAGTTTTTAGGTTCTTTGTATGCTACATCAAATACATTTTTCAATGAGTTTCTTCTTGTGCATAACTCCATTAGATCTCTACAATATAATCCTAATCATGACATGAGGAATATGGCAGAAAAATGCAAAAAAAAAAAATTGACAAGTATTGGTCATTTGGAAACAATACAAATTTCTTGTTGTACGTTACTATTATATTAGACCCACGTTTCAAATTGGATTATATTGATTTTTGCCTTGGTGAAATGTATGGTCTTGATAGCATCTTAGCAAGATCAAAGACATCTAATGTGGAGTCTACATTGAAAGATTTATATGACAAATATATACATCTTTACTTTTCAAAAAGAGATAAAATTGGCAGTGAGGCATGTAATCAAATTTCTCCAAATATGGACATGGATAATTTTGATGCAGTTGGAAACTTGGAGTATTTGGATTCTCAATTTGCAAAGCGTGTAGAATCTTTGAAAAGTTTTGATAAGTTATCAGAATTAGATAAGTATCTAAAAAGAGGCGTTGAGAAAAATGAAAAAGAATTTGATATATTGGCTTGGTAGAAACTTAGTGTTTCTAAGTATCCAGTCATTTCAATGATTGCAAAAAATATTACAGTGTCTATCGTTGCTAGTGGGCAAGCTTTTAGTACTAGTGGTCATGTCATTCATTCATTTAAGAGTTCTTTAACTCCAAAAATAGTGAAAGCACTAATGTGTGCACAAAATTGGTTAAGGAGCACTTCAACATCTATTGATATTGGTGAAATAATAGAAGATATAGAAAAGTTTGAAGAGATTGAATCGGCAGTACAAATTTTCTTATCACCACTTATTTTAGTACTTTGTTTTTCTTTTATTTTTAAATTGACAAAGTTATTAATTTTTATTTTTAGAGTTGCTCAAATATAATTCAATCAATGAACTCGATTTTGATTAAATCAATGTTATTTGATGGTAAATGTTCTTTTTCTATGAATTAATTTTCTCTTATATATTGACTTTTTTTTGTTAACCATGGTTGATTAGCTAGCTTTTGGTTTATGGTCAACGTAAGTTACTTTGATTCGTTGGATGTAATTGTTTGCTATAATATATTATGGTAAAAAGCTTCTAAATCTAATTTTCACTAAAACAATGAGAAGAATGGTTGAAACTTTTAGTGAGCTTGCTTATGTTGTAAAGATTATATGTTAATTTAGTAAGTTATATGTTGAAGAGTATATTTGCTACATACTTTTAATGAATTTGCATTATAGTAGATTGGTGAGTTTTCCATTTCTTAATACTTCTCAATTTTCAACTGTTAATATTACTTTTTTCATGATTCTTTTAGGAAAATTATGATAGATTAAAATGCTACATTTTATTTTCTTATCTTTATTTATACAAGCAGCCTATTATTATCCATAGTAGTAGAAATTCATGTTTCTTTGTATATAATTATATGTTGATATCTTTTCAAATTTAAAAAAAAAAACTGTATCAAAACCGAATGAACAAAAGGAATTGCTAATATTATCAAAAGGTGCAGTTTTGCTTTTTATACAAAAAAAAATGAAAAAAATTAGTACAGTATAAATTTTGTAAAAAAATTAAAAAACCAAGCCATGTTCACCCTTAACTATAGCTCGTCTTCACTGAAAGAAAATGCACGATCTTGTTTAGTCAATCCATAATAACCCATATAAAGTCATAACCCCCAGCGGCACAGGACAGTCTAGTCATAAAGTTTGTGGCAATGTCTTTCCACTTCCACTCTCGTATCTCAATCTTTTGATGTAATCCTACTACTTTCTTGTGCCCAGCATTCACCTGCTAAATAGTCAAGCATCTAGATACAAAGTCAATTACATCTCTTTTCATCCCTTCTCACCAATAAAACTGTCTAAAATCCTAATACATCTTGGTGGCACTAGGGTGAATAGTGTGTCTAGAACTGTGCGCCTTTGCCAGTATCGTCTGCCTTAGATCACGCACATCAAGCACATATAATCGGCCCCCACACTGCAGTACTCCCTTTGAATCATCCTGGAACTCTGTTTTCTTGCCTGACTAAACTTCCTCCTCAACTTACAGGCATCCTTCTTCTGATTCTCCTTGATTTTGTCTATCAAGGATGGCTGTATGCGCAGCTAAGCTAGTAAACGTCCAACATCCTCTACCTCTAACTGTACCCCATCACTTTGCAAACTGTGCAATGCCATTATCAAAGGTCACCTCATCGGAGTAATGCAAGCTAAGCTCTCCATGGACTTCTTACTCAGACCATCTATGACCATGTTTGCCTTCCCCAAGTGGTACAAAATAACACGTCATACTGCTTGAGAATGTCCATCCACCTCTACTACCTTAGATTCAGATCCTTCTATTCGAATATGTATTTTAAACTTTTTAGTGTAAAGACCACCACTGCTAGTTCCAAGTCATGGATAGGATAATTCTACTCATGCCTCTTAAGCTACCTAAAAGTACAAGCTATCACACATCTGTGCTACATCAGTACACATCACAATCTTACCTAGGAGGAATCACAATACTGAAAATCTGCCTGACCTAGGGGGTAAAGTTAACAGAGGTTCCAAGGTCAAATAGTCTTTAAGCTTCTGGGTCAATTTGGTCAACGATACGACTATTTTAGAGAAATCCTGCACAAAACATCAATAATAGTCGGCTAAACTCAAAAAACAACGAATCTCTATAACAAAAGAAGGCCACAACCACTGTTGTATGGCTCAATCTTATGAGAGTCCACTGTGATCCCATCTCCAGATACTACATGCCTTAGAAAAGCCACACTGTCATGCAGAACTTGCACTTCAAGAACTTAGCATACAATTAATGATCCCGCAGCGTCTACAAGACCTTTTACAAGTGCATCTCATGCTCCTCCTCACTCTTTGAGTATACCAAAATATCATTGTTAAACACTATTACAAACTTGTCCAAGAAGGGCCAAAACACTTCACTCATCAAATCCATAAATGCAGTAGGGGCGTTTGCCAAACTAAAGGACATCACCAAGAACTCATAATGTCCATAACGGGTCCTAAAAGCCATCTTAGCAATATCCTCTCATTTGATCTTTAAATGATGATAGCCAGATCAAAGATCTATCTTAAAAAAATGATTTGCTCTAAGCAGTTGATCAAACATGGCGTCAATCCAGGGCAGCAAATATTTATTTCGTACAATCACCTTATTGAGCTACCTATAGTCAATACAAAGTCTCAAGGACCCATCCTTCTTCTTAACAAATAACATTGGTGTGCCCCACGGAGAAGTACTAGGTCTGATAAAGCCCTTATCCAATAAATCTTATAACTACTCCTTAAGCTCCCTAAGCTATGTTAGTGCCATACGATAAGGGGGGAATAACTAGCGGTTGAGTGCCTCGTAGTAGATCAATGCAAAACTCTATCTCCCTGTTAGCAGGAAGGCCTTGCAACTCCTCAAGGAGTACATTCAAAAATTCACTAACTACTGATGTCTACTTTAATTGTGGCTCCCAACTTGTGTGTCCACAATAGTTGTTAGAATTCCCTAACACCCCTGATTAAGAAGCCGCTAAGCCCTCATGAAAGAGACAATAGAAGCTGGAGTCAAATAATAGTTACCTTGATAGACGTACAACGCCTCACCTAACGGCTCAAAATTCACTGTCTTAAAATGATAGTTCAGTATGGTATAACATGAAACCAACTAGTCCATACTCAAAACACATCGAACTGTAACATAGCCAAAAGAATCAAGCTCCACATGGCGTCCCTATCAGTAATCCTAATCGAACAGGACTTATACACTTATGTCAGCCATACAAACTCCTCAATAGGTGTTGCTACAGAGAAAGGATACTCCAATAGTTCTGGCTATCTATCAAATCGAGTGGAGAATCTCACTAACACATAAGGGTAAATGGAACCCAGATCAAATAATGCATAAGCCTCAATAGAGCATACCGAAATCATACCTATAATCACAGCATTCGATGGCTGAGTGTCCTCTCAGGTCAACGTATACACTCGTGCCTGGCCTCTGTCACCACCTTTACCTTCGATCCCTTAACCACGGGAGCCAAATGACTCTGCACCTGTCTGCCCCCTAGTTTGCGATGTGATGCCTGCTACCAGAATAGCCTAAAATGAATTGGTGCAATCCTTAGCCAAATGTCCTTATTGATCGCACTGGTAACAAGCCCCCATCACCCAGGCAATATCTTAAGGACAATCTCTAGCCATGTGGCCATATTGGCCATATTGATAAATGCCCCCATAGTTTAGCAGCCTCTTAAGAAAATGTGCAGTCCTTGGCAATGCGGCCTTGCTGACCACATCTAAAACATGCCCCTATCGCTTAAGGGCACTATCCTGTATGCGCTTGATCACACTTGGAACAGCTAAGCATAGATGAATTATGACTATCTGATTGGTTACACTAGCCGATGATTGCCTACTAGAAGAACCCCTATGCCAAGAGCATCAATGGTCATGAGACGAGGATCCTTTCTTCGAATTAAAGCTATCGTTATATGAACATTATGTCTTCACCCTCTTCCTAGTACCCTCAAAGACTTGATCAGACACCCTAAAGACTATAAAGCACAGGCACTCTCAACTATGTAGGCATAACTCACTTTTCCCATCTATGAACCCAAAACCTAGAATAAGGGATAGGACAATCCCATAATGAACCTCATAGCCCATGTGATATTTTCTGTGATGTGACCGGTGGCATATCGAGATAAGCGAGTGAAATGTTCTTCATACTTAAAAACTATCATGCTAGTACTAAGTACTAATCTCTTAAACTCAGTAGTCAACTCTACCTACCTAGTAATAGGCAAAAACTTTTGTAAAAACTTAGTACAAAACTCCTCCTAGGTTAAAGGAGCTGCGCCTACCAATCTAGTAATCAACAATAGGTCAAACTAGACTCGGGCCACCCCTCTAAATCTGAAGGCTACCAACTTTGCCCGCCTGGTATTTGAACACTATAAGATCCAAAACATACTCTTCAAGGTATCTAGAAACTTATGTAGATCCTCCGTTGCAATTAAATCGAAGAAGGCGGGAAAATCCATCCTCAAAGTCCTGAAAAATATCCATCAAAACCCAATTGCTGCTGCACAGGGCCTGATACCACTAGAACTATAATGGTGCCCACTGGCACACTAGTCAGGGCCAATGGCTCCGATACTGCCCCTTAGGGATAGTGGTAGTACTCGTCTATACACTAGTCAGAGTTGGCTATCTATTTGCATTGGCTCTGCCCCTAATGAACTTTGCTATGACTCTCTAGAGTCCTTGTGCCCCCGTGAGAATGCCCATCAGCACATCGAGCAATACAATCAAACCCTAGCCTACTGCTAACTCATGAGCAAGTCTCACCGTCCTCCCTGTCCTCTAGCATGCCCTCTCCCTCTAGACGGATGAGAGCTAATAAACCCGCAAGGTCTCTTGACACCTTGGAATCAATAGTCTTTCTAGGAGCGATGTGCATATCACTAGAAGGATCCATATATACACAAAATGACAAGGATTAAAATAACACCAAAGTAATCGAGCACAAAAGCATTTAGATACTACACCAATTACACCCTAAGAAATCTTTAGTAGTTATTCTGTTATGAGAGTGGGGCCTTTATCCTCATAATAGAAGCACTACTAAAGAACCCTACTCTTTTACCCTAATAAAACTTATAACTCTAATACCAATTTTGTCATGACCTAAATCTAGTCCCGTGACTGACACTAAGGTCCATTAACCCTAGTAAGCCCACAACTGACATACCAATATTGTACCAACACATCTATAGATTACATATCCATCCTCTTATAAAATCAAAACCCTATCTGAGAAAAGTAAAGGAGCAATCTAGAATACAAAATGATTACAAAATGAAACATGCCCATACAGCTATCAAGTCGGCAAGAATCGACTTTGATGTCAAACTCTAATTGGAAACTAGAAAGTCAACCTGATCTAGAAGATATAAAAGAGTGAGTGACTAAACTCAATAAGTGACAGACAATACCTATTCTACCTATACTATACACAGACCACAACTTATACTAGAATATACATATACATACACAATGAGCAGCACAAGTACATCAACACATATATATGGGAGTATTATTATATATATTCACCATATCTCATGATAGAGTGTATCATACCCAAGACACCACAGTCTTACACTAGACTTGGGGCACTCACTACTGGACATTAAGGATTATCATCCTTCAATCGAGCTCCTAATATCCCAATTTCATCACGATAGCACGCATCATGTTTGAGGCACCATAGCCTCATACCAGGCTTAGGGCACTCGTCCCTTCAGTACAAGCCCCTGACATCCCCATCTCATTACACAATATAACTCTCCATATATTTATAGAAAACATTTGACATATACTCATATACAGTACATAAATCACCATGTCGATGTTAAAACATGTAATATCAAATGCTCATTGATATTTTCAAATGCATCAATACATATCCTAAAGATTTCATGTATAATTAAATTACCATATGCATCAAAACTAGTATCCATGTCATAAATCACAGTTAGAAAATACATGCATAGAAAGGGTATCATCACTCACAAAACAAGACTAAATTAAAAACTCGAGTCGCCTCCACGACTCAACGATCACCCTGCATCCTTGTCAGTGTATCTACAACTATAACAGCACACAATCAAAACCACCACTCAAATCGACACAACAAAGTACTTGGCCACCCAAAACAAGACTCTAAACCCACTCTGGAACCATTACAAACAACCCAAGGCTCATTTCCCATCACTGGGAATCCATACAACTCAAGAACACATCAATTTCCACTAAAAGCCCTTAAACTGTGCTGAACCGGTCTCCAAAACCCTTGAACTAGCTTGAACCAGCTTCAGCTAGCCTTGAACTCCCTAAACTGGCTTGAACCAGCTATGAACACCTTAAAATTGAACTGAATCGACCTTAATTACACTACAATTGGACTTAACAGACCTCAAAACCCACGAAATGGACTGAACCGGCCTTAAAACCTTTATACCAAGCCAAACCAAGCCATTTGTACACAAAATGGCTTAAACAGCACTAAACCAGCCAATTTTTCGATGAACCAGACTTTTCAAAAGGTGTGAATTAGTCCTTCCTAGAACCGATTCAAGTTTTCACTGAACCAGCCCTTGAACTGTTATTACCTTTAATTTGGAACCCTAAATACCTTATCCTAACCCTAGATATTCTATACCAATTTCATTCTATTCTGTCCCTAGAATAGAATATCTTAGAATCAATCTACCGAGTTGACTTGCAAAGTCAACTTATTAATTCTAGCCACTAGGCCAAGTCAACTCGTTGAGTTGACTCACCTAGAACTTGGCCTAACTGCCCCGACCAAGTCTACTAACCTAGCCCAACTAGTTGAACCCAGCCCCACTTGGCCCAATGCATGCCCAACCGGCCCAACCCAACCCAACCTAGCCTGGTAGAGTCGACTCGGTAAGACAAGTCAACTCGATTGAGCCAATTTAGCACAGACTCGGATACCATCTAGGTTAGTCTTCCTGACCAGGCAACCCAACTCCCCCAACCCATTTTTTGCCACACAACCTGAATCATGAAAGCTAGAAATTTTTAACATTTTTGAACTCACCTAGATCAAACAATGGCCAAAGGTTTTAAATCTAGACTAAGTGAACCAATCTATAGCTTTTAATCAGAGAATAATTAATCAAAACAGCTTCAAATCACAAAAAACCACTGTTGCTCGTCGATGATCCCGTCAGCTGAACCAGCTCAAATTTCTCTCAAAACTTTATCTCAAACTTGAAAATGGTTGATGGGAAATGTTCAGCAGGTTGTGTCAGATGCCAATACCAAGTTTTCAAGCCAAAATCAGCCACCATCATCATGGTATAGGCATCCCACTATTCGGTCCACTGTTAGACTGAACTTGTAGGATTTGTTCTCAATTCAATCCCTTAAACTTTTATTTCTTTCAATTTCACCCCTTTGCAATTCAGATTTAGTCCGTGCCCCTTTTCCTTCAATTTGACCCTCGACACTTTCAATGTAATCCCAAATTTTCTAATTTCTCAAATTAGCCCTTCAGTCTTATAATTTCTACAATTTCACCCTTCTAGAATTACGATTCGACCCCAACTCCTTTTATTTTGAGTAATTAAGCCCCTAAACCTCATTAAAAACCAAAAATCAAAATTTTTTAATAATTTGGGTCATAACATGAAGAGAGTGGAGAAAGGATTCAACAAGTCGGACCTATTTGTTCGAATAAGAAAGATGAATTTACTAAAAAATAAATAAATAGTACAAGTCAATAGGACAAAACCTCAAACTCAATACTAACTAGGAGACAAACTCTCTAGAGACCAAAAAAAAGTCATCAAGACCAAGCCGAAGCCAACTAATACTTAAGAATTTCCAAATGCCTACACTATGAAATTTAACTACAAATTATAATACTCTAACCTAAGAATGATTATCATTCGGAATAGTTGTCTTTGGTCTCCTAGGCCTTTGTGGAGCCACAGTATGACCATGGCTGCCACGTAGTCATGGCCAAGATTAGGATTGCAGCTTAATTGGTTTGACCAATTTATTGGATAAATGAATTAAAGGAGTTTCAATTCATTGGTTTAATGGTCCAAGTGTAGGAATTAAACCAAGCCCATAGTTTTCGTTCAAAGAGTTGAAGCATGCAGTGAACTAAGGGCCAAAGATTTGACCTGGGACTAAGGAATTGGTCTATAGTTTGACACGAGTTCGAACTATAGTTCAAATTAGCTCAATTCAAATAGAATCTCCTGGTTTGAACTGTATTAAGAAGCGATTAATTAAAGTATTTTAATTAATGCTAATGATTATTTATCAATCATTAATCTATGGCTAGCTAATTAATAAACTTAAAGGTCATACACAAAGTTGATAAGCCTATGTTGTGTTTGGAATATTATTTATTAGTTACCTAATATGAAACTATTATTTGGAAAATAATTCAACTGATTGGACCAATTGATCAAATAATTAACCAATTAATCAATAAAATTAGCTAATTAAATTAACTAAATTGGTTATAGCATCTGAGTTGGGTTACTAATTAATTTAAAGTTACGTGTATGGACCATAGCTAAAGGCCCAAGTTTTGAGAGAGTTTATTGGGCTTGCAAAACCCAAGGGTTTTACATGAGTAGTTTAACCTAGGGCAACAGTTCAAAGGTCAGTTTGTGGCTAGTTTTACAACAACCACAAAACCTAGGAACTTTTTATATAAACCTTGATAAGAGAGGGCTTAGGGTGTGAGTTGATTTTGGTGCTCTCCCAGTCTTAACCTAGCCACCCTTGTTTGCAATTGTTTGTCTGTTTCTTGAACATCTCCTGTAGTTTCAAATGATACATAGATTACTAGCAAAACCTAGTATTCTCATAGGCGGATGATGTGTGGATATACTTAAAAGAAAGACATCTAGACTCCTGACTGGTGAATCTTCAATACTTACAGATGTGATTTGGAAATCACTCTATCCCTACTTCAAAGAGGAAGCGTGAAAATATTTTCTAATTATATTCAAATTAATCAAAGTATATAATTTTGGTGTTATGTTCTACGATGCTCATTGTTAGTTTAAATGGTTTAAAATTTGTCACGACCCTAAGCTGGAGGCCATGACCGGCACCAGGGATGAGCAACCCATCCTTGGCAAGTCCCGATGACAAGTTTCAAGGATTTGACTAAGTGTGGAAATTTCTAAAAATTTCGATAGAATCCCCCTTAAAAATCAGACATTTGCCAAATTTCTACTTGCAATACAAGCATCCCTAATCTCTACAACAGATCAACAAGTAGATAAAATAACAAACTTCAAATGAATTTCCCATCAGTAAAATAACATAAATTGCATAACAAGCAATCCATAGCCCATAACCCCTTTACAACAAAAAAAAGCATATAAACTAAATTTTCCAATCTAAACCTTACTAAACAACCCCAAAAGATGAGATTCCTGTCCATAGCTATTTGGAGCAATCAAAATCTACTAGAGTCACAACAATGCTTACAATCTGTACTATCGGCAGAAACTGTAACACAAAAAGGTGAAGCCCACACATGATGACGGGAGTGTGTGGGACTCACCAAAAGGGCACCTAAGCTCAATGCGGAGGACCGGCAATGGGATCGGTGCTGGGATCTGAGGGGGGAAAATAAAAGAGATGAGAAACATCTCAATGAGTAATAATATGCGAATCCAACATACTAAAGCATAACATGAAATTTGTTTAACGGTTAAATTAGTAATCATTACATAATATCTCATATGCATCATAAAGTACATAAATGCAATTCAATGCAAATCAAAATAAATAAGAGACCAGGATATTGTAGGCGGGAATTACAAGCGGGAATCACATGCGAGAATCACCACCATCGTCCCTGCTTACCACCTTCCTCACGTACCACCCTCCTCACTTACCACCATCCTTGCTTACCACCATCCCTACGGTATTCCAATTTCAACAAAATCACATCACCCATAATCGATGTATGCATCAATCATTTCATTTCTCTTATACAGCTGCTCATTCAAGATATAACAGAACCATAACTATAATCTCATACTAAAGCAGGCATACAGCAAGATATAATAATTTACAAAACATAAGGAAACCCATATTACTACTCACATCACTGACAGAAATCAAAGACAGAGTTTGGCTCAGTGGCCCTTGCTCTTGTCTATTGAGGAAAGTCCCCGAACAACCTGACAGGTAAGCGTGAAACAAGCAGCTCAGATCTTTGCCAGATATAAATAAAACCAACTAGCCGTATGCGGAGAACTACTTCGGCTGTCCTAGCCCGAGAGAAAAATAAATAAATAAAGAAAAAAACTCAGATTACTAGAGGCATAGTAGGAAATAGCAATCTTCTATTGTTATTATCATTATTTTATTATATATATATATATATATTGGTCTCAGTTTCCAGTCACCCACGAATGGCTGATTTCCGGCCACACAAAGCAAGAGTAAAATGGAGAAAAAGAAAAATAAAGTAGACAGACGGTGGGAAGAGGAGAGGTCTGTTACCGATTGTCCCTACCGAAGCGTGATGTCAAGTTGCTTCTTGTCACAGCAGACCCGAGCCCTGCAATTCTTATCAATGACAAATCAGCGCTCAATAGCCTTGTACACACTGGGGCGAAGCTTAACAGTGAGCAACGAGCCAACGATTTGCCACTGGCAACTAATTTAATTAACCTTGCGTAGGGGAGCAAGAGATATCAGAAGGGGGGAAAGGAAGTCTCTGGAAAGAAAATGCGAAATAAGAAAATGAGGGGGAGAGAAAAGTAATTTGGGGGGGGGTGTACCGAAAATGGAATCCCCTTTTTTTATTTTATTTTTTAGTTGTTACATTTTAAATTTTCACTATGCTTGGATCATTACGTTCATACCTAAATGCAATAGCATTTCCTTCTCCTTCATTCCTCTATCAACGTCCTTCGAGAATAGGTAAAGCCCTACACTTTTATGACATATCTAGCTTTCGGAGCCCATGATTCATTTGTTTGCCATTGGACCACACTTTGATCTCTTGAATGGGCTTCCATCTTCACCAAACCTTAACATTATGCTTGTGTTTTTGGCCTATATTCCCGGGCTAACTCTAGCATTTAAGTAGTGAGACCAAGTTTTTTAAGCATTCAAATGAAAAAGATCTTATCTCAACAACCTTATCTTGGAAGATCATATCTTCTCAAACAAATATTTTTATTTGAAAGATCCATATCATAGCGAGAAGATCCTTTCAACAAGAATTTTTGCAAGACTTTGTCTTAAAGGAAATCTTGATTCTCTAGGAAGCTCCCATGGCTGAACCTCCTATCCCCTCTTGGGTTCAAATTCTCACATGAAGGTGAAGACAAGAAGAATTCTAGATGATAGGGAAGTCCCTAGTGGTTGAATCCTTATCTCTTGTAGTAGTGAAGAAGAACAAGGATGCTAGAAGACTCCCAAATCTTTTTGGATCCTCCATTTATTTGCCTACAAGAAAGCACACATCCTTCAACATATGTAGATGCATCGCCCATCATTCACATCATATATCTTCCTTACCCTCGCACGTACAAAGCTAAAATAGTGAGAGAGAAGCATTGGATTCGAGCCTGCATGGAGATTTAGCAGCTTTTGAAAAATTAACATTGGATGAAGATCAAATAGGAAGCACACGAAATGACCATGAATATTTTTTTACTCTCTTTTTCTTATTCTTTCCTGTTATGATCATGAACTAGAGTAATTTTTTAGAATTGTGATGAAAATCTAATGTGGACTAATATTTATTGAACTTTCGTACTTTATTTTGTATTCTAAATAATTGTACAACGATGAACTTTTGAGTTCATTAATTTGAAGTTGAATATTTCATATTAGGTAAATAAATTCTTTTCACATATTTCCCACATGATCTTCTTGAATTAAGTTAAGGTTTCTAGTCAAGATTTGCATGCAAAATTAAAAGTGTCCCAATTAAATATAAACAAATTGTTTTGAAACTAGTGGTGGATTCAAAATTCTGGATATACAAATCATAGAATACAGATCTAAAATTTTTTTGAATCCATCACTAGTTTCAAAAGTTTAATCAAACTTTCGGATCACATTAAGATTGTATTAAATCATACTAGATTTGCATTAAAGTTTGCATTCATTTAAAATTCAAATTTTGATGTCCAACATCGTCTATTTATCATAGGTAGATTTAGTGTCAAGTTAAATTATGTCACGCCCCAACCCAGGCGCGTGATCGGCACTGGGATTGGCGACCAACCCCAGTAAGCCTCAGACCAAACGGAACGAATGAACTACTTCATCAGAAAACCTTATATACATATATACCACCAAACGTATCTGACTGTACACGGAGCGTCTAGAATACAAAAAGTAAATATACAAGAAGTGCCTGTACAATCAGGTCGATGCAGTGGTGACAGAAACGTCGCAGGAACTACCGCTGCTAGTCAAAACTGGAATCTGAAATGTGGGAGGAAAAAGGGATGAGTATGAAACTCAGTGAATGACAGTACTAACTGTGCATACGATGACAGAAACTCAGATCATTCAAATACATATACCACCCAAGTAACAACACGGTTCATAGAACTCACATTTCTTAACTTAATACGTATAGTTTCATATGCCCAATCATAACCAGAAAATCAGAATCGAGTCAGAGTATTAGAACCTAACACATAACACATAACACACAACACATAACAGATTCAGAGCCACATGTGGATACAGGACACTCCCCGTACGCTACGGGACCCACCGTCCGGACCCAAGGCTCTCCCCGCACAGTGCGGGGGTCTAACCATCTGCCGGCTGAGTTCCTGGTATCCCAGAATCAAAATCAGAGTCACAGATGGACCCAGGGCGCTTCCCGTGCGACAGTGGCCAACTGCCCGATGGCAGAGCCCCTGGCGTCCCAGAATCAGAATTAGAGTCACTGAACACAGATGTCGCACTGGGATCCCGTGCCAGAGTCAGAGCCAGAATCAGAGCCTAGCCAGAATCAGAATCCATATTGGGCCCAGGGCACTCCCCAAATGCCACGGCAGCTCACCGTCCGGACCCAGGGCACTCCCCGCACAGTACGGCGGCCGACCGTCTGATGGTCGAGTCCCTAGCACCCCTGAACAAAGCCAGAGTCGAAAACCGGGAAACCGGAATCGCATACACATATTCAAAATCACGCACATACTCATGGCGGATATACAAAATGAAAGACATATAGCACTGAGACAGATATACACCTGTGATTACAGATATAATTCCAGGCATATCAGACTCTAAAACAGGTAGATGCGAATACCGAATACAATAACAGTGTTCAGAATTCAAATGCATAGATTAACAGAAAAATCATGATGCAAACACATATACAGAGAGTACTGTCACTCACGGACACGTCAAAATCGAATACCGGATCTCAAGAGCAGACGATCAAGGATCGAAGCGAACCTCCCCCGGAGTATTTACAATCATCAAATCATGAGTCAGAACCAAAACTGAGGTTACTCCCAAAAACTCACTCATTAGAAGTGACCCGGGGACCCCCCAGGTCCGGACTCTCAGCTCGCATATCGAGACACCACTGACTCACTTCGAAACCCTTTAAACTACTAACCATCATTACTCTACTCATTTATCCTCAAATTGACTAAACTTGCCTTCACGATCCTCGAACCGTATCGAACCGGTCTCCAAAATGCTCAAATCGGCCTACCCAGTTCAAAACTACCCTCTAACTCATCTCAATTGGCCACAAGACCCTCAAAATCAAGTTCAGAACACCCAAAAACCTTAGGAACCATATTAACCTGGCCAAAACCTCTAAAGTTAGGCCGAACCGGGCCAAAAACACTATTCTTGAAACATCGGCACGCAAACCGAGGTTGGTTCACCTTGAACCGGACACCCAAAATTTTCTGAACCACTTGGTTTGATAGGTATTTTCTTCCTGAATCTAGAACTGGTCCAACTTCCCAAATTCGAGTCCATTTGACCACTAAACCGGCCGGTCAAACATTGAACCGGTTCCTGCCGCCGTTCAGTCAACTTCCAAACCCTAATCTCAGAAATCCAGGTTATGCTATCCCCTGTTATCCCCAATCTGGCCTTATCCCTGATTTCTTATCCTCTTGGGATAAGCTATCCCCAATTCCACCCTGGGTCAACTCGACCGAGTTGACCCGTGACCCTTGTTCACTGGGCCGAGTCAACCCAGCGGGTCAACTCGGCCCGGCCCTCACCTGGGCTGGCCCGCGGCTCAGCCCGCGGCCCGCAACCTTGCTGGGCCGAGCCCGGGCCCAACGGCCCGGGCGGACCACTATACGGGACCCGGACCAGTCCGGGTCCCGTCTTCTCTACCCGTAAACCCGGTCACAGACCCAGGTCTGCAACACCCAACCCAAAAGCCCCCAATCTTCAAATCAGCCTCCTTTCAACTCCTTTAATCAAATTAAAAACCTTTCAAACCAAAATCCATGAGTCTCGAACCCCAAATCCCCTTTTAATTCGAAAGAAATCGATTGGAATTAAAGAAACTTACCAAAATTCCCGTCGGGCACCGCGGTGGTTTCCAGAAAATTTCCTCCTTCTCTCACTAGTTTTTCTCCAAATCAATTGCGCACCCAGGTTCTCTGAAACTTGATGTAAAAGGTTTTAATTTACTTTTGTGTTGGATTGCTCCTATTGGAGCAATCCTTCACAGGATGTTCTGGCCGATTCTCGGCCAGAATAATTTTTTTGTTTTTTTGGTGAAAATCCGGTTATTACAAATTAATAACTAATCTATTGATTATTGTGAGTTAAAACACCTAAATACTTGCTATTACATGGGTTGTGCACTTTCAATTGTCAGGTTAAAATATTACTTTGATTTAATCTCATCACTCTTCTTGACACTGCTAGAAGATATCAAATTGGCTCACCTAATTTACCAGTCAAGCCACTGTTGGAAAGCTGAACTAGCCCAAGCAGTATTCTTGGAAGCAATGTGAAGTTTATTTGTGGCATTCCTTGCTGGAATTTACTAAATGGGCTAGCATTTATTGTGTAGTTCCTTTTATGAAAAGTGGGTAATGCATATGATTTTGGAAATATGTGCATATTAAGCCCATTATACTCAGTGATCCATTTCATTGGGCCATGCATATTTTATTGGTATTGAGTAATTACTTTGTAAGTTCAATTCAAGTCTTTGTTTATATGATAAGTAGGATATCTGAATTTATAAATAGATAGTTAGTTCATTTTTACACTCTAGCATTATTTAAGATTATTCCTATTAATAAATACTTCAAGAAAATTAGAGAGAATGCCTTAATCTCTAATAAAATATGAATACTTGTCTTAATCTAGTAAGCAGTCTTATTTTGATTACCAATCTGGTGATGATTTTATGTACCCCATTCTTATCTCATTCTTTGACTAATATTTAGTATTCATGTACTTGAATTTGTCTTACATAGCTTAGATGGAGAAATGCACTATGTATGGTCTCAATGAGGAAAATATGGAAGTTGTTTCTTGAGTTTGATGATCAGCCTAGCCTACACGTACTAACAGTCATTCTAGTGCTCTTGTTGGTGTGTCACGTAGTGATAGAGAAGACATATTACAAAACCTTATAATGACTTCTAACAACAAGGTCTGCAACTAGAACATATGGAGTATTTAATAAATTATGGCCACCTAATCAATGTCAAATTAATAAATTAAGGACATCGAGTTTCTCAAGCTGGTAGAGCAATCCACTGATTGCAAAAATGTTTATTAGGAGGAAAAAATTTTTTTTAAGTCTTTCATCCATTCATTGTATGAAAATTGTGGGTCATTTAATCACATGAAAGGCTAAAGTTGTCTCTTAACTATTTGAACCAGAACAGTTAGATTTACTGTTCATGATTAAAAAAAATAAAAAAACTATACTTTGTCATGGGTTACTATAGATGAACAAGTGAGAAAATATTGGATCTCGTATCAGATTCGAATATAATATATTATTATTAGATTCAAATTTCGATTTACCATAATTCAATCCGAATCCAATCCATTGACAGTTGTTAAAAAAATATCAAAACAACTTTTGTTAAACATAAACTAAATCATAAAGCTCAAGTGCAGTTCCTATCTTTTCCTCATTGAGATCATACATAGCACATTTCACCACTTAAACTATATAAGACAAATTCTAAACACCAAATAAACAATGACATAAGATTAGTGTACCTGAAGTTGCTAGTAGATTGGTAACCAAAAGGGAGACTCCTTACTAGATTAAGATTGACATTCACATTTCTAAGGGGGACTTGGCCCTTCTTTCTATCTTCTTAGAGATAGTTATTGGTAAGGATAATACTAAATAATTTTATATACTCAAATATCCTACTATCATATATTTGAGTTAGGTTTACACTCTAATGGCCCTAACTCCACCCCAACAAATTACACACAACCGAAGGTAATAAATCACTACATATAATTGAGCTTAATATGCACATATTTCAAGGTGTAGTTGTCACCGTTTGGAAAGTACTAGCCAACTGGGACTTATCCTGGTTATTAGAAGGGGATATTTTTTCTTCGTCAGGTGGACAATTTTGTCCTCCGGGAATACAAGAAAGCATATTCTTTTTTACACGTTATTCTATTCTCCGTGGTGATTGGCCAGCAACACTTTAATATTCGGCTCTTGCTAAAGGGTTGATTACTATTCCATTTAGAAGTTTAAATTGTGAAAATGAGACTAACTTAAAATTATTTGCTTTTTAGTCCAACTTTTAATTTAATTAATTATAAGGTCTCTTATTTATTTTAATAATAATGTTAAACATCATCAAAAAATGTAATGTATAGAGGTGATATTAATTGTCGGCTATGATGGTTGAAGAAGACTTCAATTTATTAATTTATTAATTTT
>CAJVSB020000635.1:0-33770 GCA_911865555.2 Thlaspi arvense | reverse complement strand
AGCCTTTTGAACTTTTGCTTTGCTAACGTGCAAAGTGTCAAAATTTCAAATTAAGAAGTAAATTGTGCAAATCACTCAAACTAAATTTATAAAATTTTGTTTTGACATTCCAAAATTTTTAAAACAAATTTATAAAAAAACCCATAAATTATGAGATAGCAAACACCTCCTAAATTTTGGTTAGCCATAAACATGGCCGTCGTTTTCACCTCCCACTTTGAGCTAACCATCAGCCATCTGATAGTTGATGTCAACAAGATGCAAGGCAATAGAAGGCTGAACTACCAAGAGGTAAAAAACTAAGGCCACAGGCTGTTCAATTCGGATTAATTCAGTTCACCTCGTTTTTTTAACCGAAACCAAACCAAAGTATTTGAAAAATCAAACCAAACCAAAACTGAATGAACCGTCTCGGTTCAGTTATTTGATGTTTGAAATTTCAGAAAACATACAAGGAATTCAGGGAAAAAAAAAATGCTAATACAAACGTATCTTCTATTGTCATCGAAAAGTTTCATTTCCTAAGAACAATACAATCACTGCATCACTACCAATAAATCTAGCAAAATAATCCAAGAAAAAATATACCATTAAGTATATTGGGAGTAAACTGCACCAACTCGGTTTAAGTTCCTGTAAAGGTTGGTTTGGTTTCCGTTTGCTTTGAAGAAAAACTGCATCTCTCGGTTCAATTTTCACTTCAGGAGTTCATTTTCGGTTTTTCCAGTTCAAACATGTAGCCCTACAGCAAACTTCGCCATTCAGGAGCTATACATAAGCATGGTTATTGCAGAGACTATAATGAACATAATTACGAAGAGAGAAGCTAAGGTCCCATGAAGGAAAAATATTACTCTGGGCATTAGCAGTAGAATGACCTAAAGCATTAGACAAGAAATACATCATAGTTATGTTTAAAAACAAATTTCAACGGGATTCCCAATCCTTCAACTTCTTGCTTCCCTTAGGTTTTGCTATTGCCGCATTCATGCCTGCCATTTTTGCATTGTACTTGGCCCTAAGAGGATCATTGTACGTCCACCTGTATGACATAAAAAAATAAAAAATAAGAAACGGGGGATTCTAAAATGGAACTGCCGAACCAAAGTTTTTGAACAGGACAGTTCAAACATTATCTAAAAAATCAAGAATAATAGCAAAAACAAGGGAAGTTAAACCAAATCTCCCATTTAGATGCCAAATGTAAAAGCCCTTTTGAAAGAACCACAACAGTTTTGGCACTATAGCCTAACAAGCTTAAAGTAGGTTCATGCACAGCTATGCAACTCACAAAAGGAGCAATAGTTCAAGAATTTGGGATTTCAAAATAATTTATTTTTTTGCAATTTATTTTTATGTAATTTTATTGTTTGTGTTTGATTTAGGATTTTAAGAGATAAGTGTTATCTCATGAATTATCTTCTCTATTGTAGGATTTATCTTTGGGATTTATTTGACTTATAGTTCTTAGTATGACAAAGAATACTTCCACCATTAAATTTGTACTTGTTTTCAGAATTAATCAGAGTTGAACTTGGATTTGAGTTTGTGAACTTTTATGCCTGTGGGTACGTATGACCCCTTGCATGTGTGAAGTTGACAACTTCTTCTTCTATGCCAATTTAGTACAGATTACAAATACAAATTCTAACCCTCAAACTCCCTAACCAGGACGCTCCATAGCCATTAAATATGCATAAACCCCAGACCCAACCCACTAAACTTATGTTCAAAACCAAACCCAATTTCCTGCAATCCAGGCTTACTTCAAAACCCAAATTCATCTCAAGCACTAAACCTATTAGATTTTTTAAAAAATAAAAAATAAAAAATAAAAGATCAGATTGTTATGTTCCCGTGTCACGGATCAAGTCACAAGACGATGCACAAGAAAATCTGCTTCAAGCGATGCAGCCTTTC
Source organism: Thlaspi arvense (assembly GCA_911865555.2). Taxonomy (NCBI): domain Eukaryota; kingdom Viridiplantae; phylum Streptophyta; class Magnoliopsida; order Brassicales; family Brassicaceae; genus Thlaspi; species Thlaspi arvense. Next base: position 31,850 of record CAJVSB020000635.1, on the reverse strand, counting down.
CCTTGTTACGATTCTTGCCTCGTGAAGAACCTATGATTATATATATATATATATATATATATATATGAAACTCGTTGAAGGGAGCTTCTAACCTTAGACTCGTTAGAGAGAGCCTTAAACCTCTATAAATTTGGATGGAAATTCTGCTAGTTTTATTCTCTTCTCATTGTTCTCTTAAATAGAGATTACAAAAGAAATTATTCTTACAAAAAGAAGAAAACTAAATTAAGGAATAAAATTAAAGACTTAAATTGCAATGAAAATACTTACTAAAATTAACTCATCTAATTAGGAATAAAATCATTATTTGTCTTCCTTCCCATTTTGGCACCATTGACTTCCTTATTTTGTGATCCATGCTACCCATAACACAGATCCTTATTGAGGTAGACAGATTTTCAAATACAAATTTGTATTTCAAGATTATCTTTTATATTGTACAAATATACAATTTTAGGATTTAAATATACAAATTTGCACCATATTGATAAAGGATTTCTTTAGATAGATATTATAAAAAGGATAAAATAAGTTACATGAATTCTCTCTTTTATATTTTAGGATAATATCTTTAGCATTTATTCGATTTTTAGAGTTTATTGACTTAGGAATGCTTATGTAAAGTAATGCCCAAGAGCCTAAGACTAGTGAGAGAGAACTACCATGCATGCATAACTTAAATTTCTAAACAAAAATAAAGCTGGAAAAGATTATGTTAATAAATAAAATCCATATGGCCACAAAGTCAAACTTCAATATCTCTTGTCACAAACACTTCATGTACTGCTTGAAAATCATACTGATCTCCAATGTGAAATCCTATATTTATTTTTACAATGACAATTTAACCTTCTGACAGAGAATAAATTAAGAAAGTGCCAATTAAAATTGTGATCAGTTTTGACTATAAAGATTTGCTAGGATAGGATGCTAAAATTGTACAAAGCCTCAGCTATCTCCACATGCAAATCATTGTTGATTTGTTTTCATTACCAGAAGTTTTAGGTAACAGGATTTCAAAGAAGAGGTACCAACAGTCTCCATAAAGTGATAATTTGAACTGAATGGCAAAATGGTAAGTTCACTTCAAGTACAACTTTAACTAAAGATAAATGTTACCTAAAAAAGACAATTACATTATTTTTGGAGATAAATAGTGTCTCTAACAAAAAAAAATTACATTATTATTGGAGATGAATGGAGTGTCTTTAATCATGCTTAATTATATTGGGAGGAAATTATCCTGGCTGTATCCTAGATTCTAACAGAGAAATCCATACAAGTTTTACCCACTGCTTAAATATTTCAGCGCATGTGGATGTAAACAAGCCAAATTCACTTCTATACACTGGCATGATCCACAGTCTACGTAAACCTTGGTTCCAAGACTAAAGATTATGAAAACTACTATGGGTAATGTGGCCTTACAAAGATCCTCTTAAAAACTGAAATACAGCTGTTCAAGAAACATGAATAATCCCTCCCCCCCCCCCCCCCCCCGCCACCCCACAGCGCGCGAAAAATAAAAAATAAAATAAAATAAAATAAAGAAAAGGAGAAATGAGGCAGACAAAGAGATACCAAGAGCTTCTCCTTGCAATGGCTAGAAATTCTCCCAAACACTTGTAAATTCCCAAGCAATTATTCTTACCTAGAAGGACTATATTGGCTTATACAGAGGTCTAAGAAGTAAGAACCAAAGCCACTGAGACATCTAGCATGATATTAACAAAATATATGTATGTAGTTATATCAATAATTTTTTCATCTTCAGTATTGGATAATTATTATTTGGGCAGTTGTTGTAAAAATCTAGTGAACAACTAGACAGCACTTTGCTCTTTTAACACATTTTTCATAATGAAAAGATGGCATGTACTCGAATGGTTTACACAGTGAACCATCAGCACAAGATGGCCCCATGCAACAACCAACTGAAGTTAGATGAAACAGTACATAAATTATTCAACAAGATGACTATTATTTGCTGAGTTGAAAATGGATGTTTACTAGTTTATTTGATAGAATAGACCAGTGTTATCAAACGGTGGCCATGGCAGATGCCGGTGGCGGAATTTCAAAATTCTGCCACAGCGGCATTTGCCTTTAGCGTTTTTCTCATATAGCGGCGCCATGGCACCCGCTATGGTCATGGCGTCATGGTGTTGTGGCGACACCATGGCTGTAAGCGGACTTGGTCCGTGGTTTGCCGAAGAGCCATCGGCCTCAGCTAGATTGTGGGCAGCAAAATGGGCTAGGGCTTGGACTGGGGCTAGTAGATCGGTCTTCTCCTCCTGTAAACAACACCTTCAAGCGGGAAAACATGCTGCGCACTGACTAAAACTCCACTGCACGTTACCTGCTGTCCATTGCATGCGAGCGCTGAGAGACAATCAAGGGACGAGAGACGACAGCCATAGTTAACGATTGCTGAGAGACGAAAGCCATGGCATAATGATCGACAGCCAGAGCTGAGCAACACGATCGCTGCAAGTGACAAAGCCGACAACCGAGCAAGGACGAGCAAGACTCAAACAGACAACAGCCAAAGTTGGGCGAGAGCTGAGAGAAGCAGAGTTGTCGAGCGAGTAGCAGGGGATGCAAGAAGAAGGCTGAACGCAGGTGCTACAGTACGATCGAGGGAGGGGAGACTACAATACACGACTTAGGTAAACAATCTTGCGTAGGCGTGTCTATTTCACTTTAGGCAGACGAGCGGCTCTCCGCTTACATCTGTGGGTAATGAATGTGTGTGTGTGTGTGTGTGTGTGTGTGTTTTATTAATCCTGCTGCTCCTTCATTCAAACTAATCCATAACAACAACCATTTATCATGTTTCTAGGTTAATTATGACAAATGTAAGTTCTTCACAAACTTCAATTGCTGCATTTGCTCTTCTCATTAATAGTAATAGGACAGACCAAGGATGGAAGTATTGTCATCACTTGAGGGAGGGTGACACAAATATTATTATTAAGAGTTTCACTCCAATTTGTACATTTTGTTCTTCTTTTTGAATGCTTGTGACACTTATTTAGTTGTTATAAAATGATATAATGATGTTTATTTTCATTTAATATCAGTTTTAAGTTGTTTTTGCAAATTTTTATTGTAAATTTTAATTTTTTTTTCTTGTCCACCATTTGGCCACCACGCCATCCGCCATGGCTCCATGGCGGTTTTTTAGCTTGCTGCCATACGCCATTGATAATACCGGAATAGACTACTTTTCTCATTGTGTTTTGGTATGTGATTTTTAGAAATCCACATGCTTTTATTAGACAGTTCTAAAATAAACAGGTCTAAGGCTTGATGCAGTGCCTTCGGATATTCCCAAATAAGGTGTGAATTAAAGTAGTCTTAAGTATAAATTTCTTAGTAATAGAAATCAACTTAGGCCTTTTTTTGAACTACATAGTGAGAGCTACATGGATGTATTGCCTATTACATGCCATTACTTCAATTAAATCATATCGTCTTAGATCTTTCATTACTATCTAAACCCAAATTAATTTTAGTCAACTTCTCAATTATACCAAATCCAGGGATAGAGAGGTACAAACACATGCAAGCCCAAAGGATTGCCGGCTTTCAAAATGTCACAAGGCACTGGCTTTTCTTCTCCTTCTTTCTTGCAGTTTCAGTATAAAAAGGCATATCTTATGCCATTGGCTGCACTTAATAGTAATGAATTTTCCCTAATAGATCATTATTGCTATACCAATAATTTATTATATATAACATGCCTTGTTCTTGATTGCACTAACATTATATATAACATTCACTTGATGTTATCAGACCTAAGGTTACAGATCTGCATGATGCAAAGCATCAAAAAAGGAACCACTATTTAGATGGGCTATTGGAGTCAGATATGCCATGAGAGATATCTGGAGGCTAGACAAGGTTGTGACATTCTCTAAAAGGGTGTTTAGGAAATACTTAACAAAACAAAGATATCTTAACTGATTCCAGAAAGGGCTTGTCGAAAAAATAATATGGGCAAATAAATTGAAACAACTAAGACGATACTACTTTTAGACAGCATTCTGAGTAGATAAATGTCAAAAGGGGAGTTGGGGGAAATATGAATGGCTATAAAAGAGAAAAAGATAAGAAAAGAAACAAAGATTTTAGTAAGAGCAAAAGGGCACTTACGGATTGTTCCAATCAGTTGTGTCCTCATTGACAAGATGGGTCCATTTTGTCCTCCCACTACGACCGAAGTGCTTAACCTGCATGACTTTGGGTAATATAGTCTTATCCATCTTATCTTCACCAGTAGGAGCAGAGAAATCACGCTTGTATATGCCTTCAGATCCAGCAGTTCCAGCATGATCATCTGCATCTGACTGAAAGAAAGCACCTTTGTGATAGTATTTCTGCATAAATCTCCACTTCTGCTTGGGCAGAGGTGCAGGTTTCGGATTCCTCCTCTCCCACTCCCTCCTCTCTTCCTCAGTCATATTTCTAACCTTTTCAATCTCTTCCTTCTCCTTCAGCATTGCCTCACGATCATCCCTATCCCTCTTAATCCTTGCAATCTCTCTGACCTTCCAAGCTTCATATTCCTCTGCCTCATTTACTTCATCATCAGTGTCCACATCAGCAATATTAGCCTCCAATTCCATATTCTTCTGAATTTCTTCATCCTTCCGGATCTCCTCAATCACTATTTGCTTTGTCTCCACTTTTCTTTCTTCCAAACGTTTTCTCATTAATTCCTCAAGTGCTTCTTCTTCTGCTTCAAGCTTCTCACGCTCAGCTATGGTGTCTCTCTCTGACTTTGGGACAAAGACAGGCTTCACCATTGCAGGACCCGTTAGCTCATCCTCTGAGTCGGTCTCGTATTCAGACTCTTCTTCCTCCTCTTCCTCTTCCTCCTCTTCCTCTTCTTCTGGAAGAAGTGCAGCTTCTTCCTGCTGCCTCTGGAGCAACTTCTCCCTAATTCGCCTCCTCCTTTCCTCCAATGCATCTTCATCCTCTTCCTCCAAGTCTAATCCTTCTTGTCTTTTATTTTCCTCTTCTATTGTAGTAACAATCTCTGCCTGTCGAATACGCCTATGATCAGCTCTTATCTCTTCACGATTGTCTACCCTACTCTCAGCCAGACGACGTAGCCTGGGATCATCCCGCTTCACAACGTCTGCATCTTCCTGAGTTGGAAAAGCCTTTTCCAGGGCAACTGCCCTAGCCATCCTAATATCCCCCTCTTCATCGGCATCATCAGCCCATTCAGGAGCTTTACCTGGCCAATACCTTTTAACTTTTGTTTGCCCAATTTTACCTCTCAGTTTATCTCTAATAGCAATGATGGTATCGCTGACACCAGCTGTGACAGACATCCTTACTAAAAACAGACGGTCCCTGGAGAAATAGCGGTAGATGGAACTTTAACAAGTCTGTATACCAATAAGTGGTTCTGCAGCTAAGATTCCAGCAGCTAAATAAAAATCAGAAACAATTTCTTCAAGGAAAAACTAGTCCATGAAATCAAAATCAAATCAGTATTGAGAAGTAGATTAAAAAAAAATAAAGTTCTTAGCTCGGTTACTCAATCAAGGTTGCCATGTGAGCATGTTAAAGTATTCATTACGGGCTAACATTAAAGATGTTTTTGGATTATTCTACTAGAGAGAATTGCTAGAACAAAAGCTAAAATCTTAGGGGAAAAAATTACGCAGAATGAATCTGTAAAAGAGTGACCCTTGAAAACTGTTTTCTGTTTTTGAAAACTATTTTGGATGAATTTTCAAAGAAAATAAAAAATTACAATAAAATTATCGGAAACTAATTTCACAGTGTAAGAAAACGAAATAAAAACATCAGAATTTTCAGAATTTTTACAGTTTTCTGATTTTGAAAACATATAAGGTGAAAGCTAAAATTGGCCGTAGGTGGTGGGCGTCCGAAACCCTAGCCGCGCGACAGCCATCACTGTTAAGGTCACCATCGATGGCCGTCGGTGGTAGGCGTGGCGGTCGGTCGATTGGGATCTGTGCCCGGAGGGAGTAGCGAAATCGCACGATATCGCACAGAGAGGGCCGCAAGAGTCTGAAATCCAGACCCAAAACGGGGGTTCAACTGAATAGTACTCGGAAAACGAGCACAGAAAAAATCAAATGGAGAGGAAAGTGGTTCTACCTGTCGATAAGAAGAGCGAGCCCAGGAGAGCTCCGAGTGGGCGAATCAAACCGCGATCGAAGAAGGAGAAGCCGACTTCAGCGACTGCGAGAGAAGAAGAACAGCGGGTTTCCCTGCACGGTGGTCGGAAGGTCGTGGTCGACAGGCACGCGGTGGAGCCAGGAAGAAACAAGGGAGAGAGACGGAGACGAACAGGGATAGGAGGACCGAGACGAACAGCGAGCAAGCAAGCAAGCAAGACAGTCTGAGACTCCGAAGGGTGGAAATCAGTTTTCACTGTATTTACAAAATTGCCATCGCGTGCTTTGATTTTTTTTTTTTCCCGAACCGAAGTGAAATCGATACTTCGATTTCAACCCGAGCATGAAGCAGAGACCGATGTGACCTGAGTTTTGGATTCGGACATTTTCGTTTGTTTATTTCGTTTTTTTTTTTTTTTTAATCCGGGGCTTGCACCCAGAAAAAAAAAGGGGTTACATAATTTCACCTGGAGAAAGGCTCTCAAAAACTCACTCCTAGGAGGTTTCTTACTTAATTGGCAGGTAAGTCTAATTTTTAATATTAATTTTATAAAATAAATTAAAATTTATCATTGTATCAGTAGTTTAATTCTTTTCTCTTATCACATGTTACATTGTTAAAATCTAATTTACTTGAAGTAAGTTTTGATCATAGACAAAGTAGAAATGCACGTCACAAAGACGTTATGTTTAGCCTCTAGCCTCTGTTTGTATCTATAACATACTTGTTATCTGGATCTGACTTAGCTTGAACTAATTATGAGAAAACAAGTTCCTAAACTTCAACCTTTACAAAGTTTTTGAATATTTTTCTCGTCTTGTTTTATATTTTTTTTTTAGAATTATTTTTATTTTGTCAGTGCTTTGATTGGAAAAATAAAAACGTTAGAAATAATATTTTTTCTATCTTACTTCTAAATTGTTTTAATTTTTTATAAATTATTTTTAGACAAAATAATTGAATGTAGACTTCTTCCACTTAATATGTCAACATTAATATAATGGACCTAATATTGACCCTTAATTTTTATATTTCCCCCTTGTTTTTTAAGTTTAAAAAATTCTTACCTATAATTGGTGCCTCACTTACTGAGATTTTTAGTTTTTAGCAATATTATTCCAAGTCTCAACAACATGGTTAAATATAGAAGATGACTTTAAAAAACTTGAGAAATTCAAAGTAGTCATAAAATTTTAATTTATGAAACTATATTCTATATATATTATATATATATATATATATATGTATGTCTGTGTGTATGTGTAGTAGAGAGAGAGAGAGAGAGAGAACATTTCTGTTATATTATCACATTTTTCTTTTTCTCAAGTTTAAAGATTCTGTTTTTCATTTCCTCGTACATTTGTTTTTTGTAGGCTAATAAAACACGTGAGAGAGAAAGTAGTAATATATATGCACAGAGAAAGAAAGAGAGACTGTAACATAACACCCATGTTTCTCTCTCCTACATGACATGCTTCTCATTTTTTTTTCTCTTCTTTATATTTTTTTTAAACAATCTAAAGTAAATATGATCTCCAACTGCCAAGGTTGATATTAACTCTTTGACAACAAGGTAGGAAAAAAGAAAAAAACACACAAAATGCATAGAAACCAATGCTGCTTCTTAGATACATACATATAGTTGGAGTGAATAGTGTCCAAATAGATGTATCATATTGACTATGATGCAATCTGCATGGAGAGACCCTTCCAACCTCTAGGCCTCAACTCTTAAATTCATTTTTAGGATGGTATATAAATCAAATCAAATAAATTAAAATATAAATGTAAATTTAAATTTGAAATTTTATACATTCTATATTTATTAAATTATATTCGAAGTTAATAAATAATTCAAAATTTAATAAGAAAATTAGATCTGATAAAAAAATAAAATGTTTTATATTTAAGTGCCTAAACTTTATTCTATTAATCATATCATTTCTTAATTTTTTAATTTTTTTAATTTAATCTTTACAAATTTGAATTTATTAATATTATATATGTAATTAATAATTTAATAAAAATATTATTAAAAGTAAAATTCAGATATTTAACGGATCAAATTACTTAATTTCATATCCAATCGACTTATTTCAAATTATGTATATTTATAATTAAACTAATCTATTAAATATTTTAATTAAATTTGAATTCTAAAATTAAAATCGAATTTGAATTAAACTTTAACTTATTGACAGTGCTATTTATTTCATTATTTATATTTTTAGTTTTACATAAATCTTTACATGTTATATATCTATATTTGTGTTCTATATAGAGTTATATCTTGAGCAATTTATCTTATTAACTTTTGAATTTTCAAAATTTCACTTGTTAAAACAACACTTTCTTATTCGATGTATTCAATATAGATTGAATTAAACACACACACACACTGCAGACTCGTGGTGGGATATGAGCATCAGACTTTGAACTTACAGTGGGGAAGTCTTGTGAACTGCAAATTGTTCTCTCTTTCATTACTTCCATTATCAACCCTGTCATCACTAAAAATTCATACCAGATATAAGCTACAGTATCCATATAGTAAAATTCGAGCATTAACAGCATTCTCCTGAATGATAATAAAGGCACGCACACCAGACTATTCTACAGGCACAAAAGAGTTCAAAGATGAAGATTGTCTCTATTTATATCGCGAACTGGGAAGGCCCTGTTGCATCCATCTCTCTCCAAAGATTTTGATGCTATACACTAGAGGAAGAGAGAAGAATTTAATTATGGAGGTGTAGAGACATCACAGGAGAATTGGACCTCTCCAATCCCTGCAATGACTAGAGATAATCCTTGTACAGATGTCAAAGCAACCGATATATAGTCAACAATTTTTACTCTCTTTGCCTAATAAATCTTACACTAAAGGCTTACTTAAGGCTTAAAAGGGTATATCCGATATGAAACTTCTCACTTACAGTAGGACAAAGAAAAATATTGTTTATCTATCAAAAGTCTGGGCAGGGCTCAACCTCTTCTTCCTGTCGCTAAAGCTCATGCTCCGAGCCAAACCTGGAATGCAGCTTGAAAGAGACCGGGATAATTTCTGTTTCTCAAGGTTTGCAACCCCAACTGGACTCATTTCATTGGTGCAAACAGAGTTTTCTTTACGCTTGTGCAGGGTTTGATTTTGAACTGCGTTACTGCCCTCTGGCATGCCATTGCTCCTGATGGTCTTCACCCCTAGGAGACTTTGATTATCATCCTGTTGGTTTTCACTGATACTTTCATGGAAAAGATCGGCCAATTTCTTCTTATCATCTGTGGGGGAAGGTTCGGGTTTGGAAATTGTTTTGTTGCTGACAGAAAGGCAATTATCGGGTGGAGGTGTGTGTAAGTAGCTGTTTTGATGGACCGGAGTGTTGCCGCGAGAAGGGGTAAAGTCTGCATGAAACATTACTAATTGGTCAGTAACTTAAGTGAAAAATGAAATGTACACTTACGTAAACAGAGGAACAAAGAAAGAGGACAAAAATATTTACGGTGAAGGACTAGGTTGATCTTACCACCATTGACACTCAAGAAATCTTCACTATCCGAGTCTAACCAGGGTTGAGAATCAAAGAAACTCTCCCCTTTACCGTCTGCATGAAAACAGAAAAAAGAATGTAGAAGCACAAATTATCATTGAAGTATCACCAAGTATCCTATACTTGAGATGAAACTAGTCACCTTTGGACACTTCTAAATAGAAATCAGTAACAGGATGAACAAGCACATCAATTGGATTTTAGTACTTTTTTTTTCCCCCTTCCATTTACTACCTTTCTGATTCTTAACAGCATCATCATTTATGGGCATAACTGTGTTTCTAATTACTTTGTTTTGTAATCTAAAAGTAATTCTCCTTTTCAAAACCAGGCAACTCATGTCCAAATGAAAAGTGGATTATGTGCTCTACTTAGAATTCTTAGCAACAAATGCAAGGAAAATGATGTTTGCAAGACACCAAAAATACACTAGGAGCTATCTAAGATATTTGGAGAATCAAGGAGTTCTTGAAGATGCAGTCAAATGTTCATTCAGCTTCTTTATTAGTTACCGAGTGTCCAAAATCTTTCCCAGTAACTCAATGCTTACTTATGTGATTATGTGTGATATTCAAAAAGAAAATGTAACTTCAACCTGCTTTCTCCACAACTAGAGAGAAGGTTAACCTAATCACAAGTTTGTAGATTAGACATGCATATCACTAATTATAAGAAAAGACTGGAAGAAATCACCTCAATTCTAGGTGATATAACTAGATTTTACTTCCATCAGGCGAATTAGGTCACCATCACAATTGTTATTGATTAAAGCAATTATCAAGAACATCACATGATCTCCTTCAAGACCCTCTCCATAAGACAGGAGGGTATATATAGCCAGCAAGGTAGGAATTCCAATATTGTAAACAATTTACTACTTCCACTATCACATGAACATATTCTGTGAGGAAATTAGAGGTGAAGTCTTTGAATTTGACTCAGCACAAGACAAACACAAAACAAATCGTGCTGAGGAAAAGATAATACAGCAAGAGAAGATCAAATTTGGCGCAACATCTCACTTTTATTCTAAATTACTTGCTAATAGTTTTAGTAAGCTTCCAAGATATTTTGATAGGGAGACAAATTAAGACGCTAACAGGACAAATATACTTGCCACCCCCAGAGGATATGTTTAATGCTCACTCTACGAAACTGTGAAAAGGACACGTTCAGAAATTCTACGTGTGTCCAGTTTGAAATTCATAAGATCTCAACAAAACATGACTACTAAGTGTGAACTTCTCCGGTCATTTACTATCATAGTTGATATACAAGCCCTATAATTTAAAACAAGAGAGGAAAAACAAAGCCATTCTGGAGAAATCATAAATATATAGAAGTAAGTTTCAGCAATCACAAATAGTGAGGTAATATATTAGATGGATGGATGGATGGATGAATAGATGGAGAGAGAGAGAGAGAGAGAGAGAAGGAGGAGTCCCTTGACTTCCCTATCACAAGGCCACAATTCCTTTATCTTCCCTGTATCTTCCATAACCCAAACACGAGGCAAAGAGAAACATAAACATTTCTTTGAAAACCTTTATAAAATAACAAACCGAGCCAATTCACTAGAGATAATTAGTGGAGATCCAACAAATCTTCTTCAGTAAACCAATCAAAGCCAGCAACTAAAAGCCACAATTCTGAAATATCAGGAAGATCGGAACCATACCCACGTCTTCAAATGTAGATCGATTTGCTACTGAGAGCGCGATTGACGTCCGACTACTTCATCCTGGGTTTTGCTTTCCTTGGAGGCCGGTTGAATCTGGGAACTTCCTTTTTTCTCCGGCCCTATCTCTGGTTCGGACTTCTTGTGCACAGAGACGCAGGAACCCATGTCTAGAAGCAGACTCTCTACATAAACAGAACTCTAATGGTTTAGCGAGGGAGAGACGGCGAGAAGAATGTCGGGGGACAAAAACAAGTATTCTTTTGGATTTATGCGGAGGAAGAAGGCGAAGAAGACAAAAATTCTCATTTAATGAATTGATGTAAATCCAAATTCTTACGAAGCGGAGTAGAATTGTTCCCAGAAAGCGAAGTAGTAGCGTATACAGAACGATATGGCCCACCCAATAATCATAATTTTTCCCAAACGGAAAACTTCTCTGCAAGATGGGGATTGAAGAAGTCTGAATGAGCTTCATTGTTTTCTACGACCTCCATTTCTAATATCTTCTTTTAAATTATGAAGAGGCATAAAAAAAATAATTATATAATTTCATAAAAACAATTATATAACTTAATTAAGTACTGACTTGTATAACTCCTTTTATTGATTGGTTTCTCCATAACACATAATTACCAATACTTAATTTATTTTGTAATTTCTTTCTTTTTTATTTATTTAATTTTTGCTTGATTTATTATTATATTTTTAAAAAATTTAACAAATGAGATTCAAACTCCTGATTATTTAGACTTTTGCCACTCAACTTGTCATCGGCATGCTTTTCAATAAATTTATTTAATATGATATTAATTATCTTTCACGATATAATATGACTTACATTCTGATAAGCATATATAAATTCTATTTTAATATGAAAAAGAAATGCACAACATCAAATAAGTCGCTTTAGATGATATCACTTAAATTTTATTATTGATTAGAATGCATTTAATGACAATATTAAATGGGGAATTAAATATAATATAAACTGACAACCTTCTTATTTGGGTTCGATACAATGAATGCTTTCCCTAACATGCATAACCGGAAAAGGATTATTCTTAATCTCTTATCTTATTTTTTATTTAAAAATTGTCTTTTTTATTTGCTAAAAATTAAATAATAGAGGGATAATTTTATTATTAATATGAAAAGTGAGGGACGAAAATAAAATTTTCCTATATAAACCTATGTCTTGTAATAGTTTTTTTGTCTTGTTTTTGGGTAAAATCTTTTCTAATATTGGTAATTAACACTTAAAATCTTACCTAAAATTGGTAATTTAATAATTATGCTATGGATGTTCTAGGATTTTCCAAACTTGACCAAGTTTTCATGAACGTTAAGCGGATCTCTGGCTACCATTTTAGTTCATCGAAATTGAGCTAGAATCACCTGCTTCAGTCTCATGTCAATATTGCCACGTCATAAAAAAGCACCCTTTTGTAACTTTTTCTCTTTCTTTTCCCATTTTTGGCTTTACCCCTTCGAGTATCATGTTGATTCCCCTAAATTATCTATTACACTAATAAAATTAATATAATTAAACAGCTGTAATATTTATTTAATTTTTTTAGAAGGGAGTAATCGTTACTTAATATAAGACTTTTAAAATATCAAATATTTTCCTTACACAAATATTGAAGCTAAGTATAAATATATATTAATTTTTTATTTAAATTACATAAAAACAAAATAAATATATTAAATTTAAAATAATTTTTTATCGAGTCTTTTATATTTATCTAAATTACACATTTCAAATCACGTTTGTAATAAAATATATTTTAAATTTTAACCAAACTTTCAAATCATGTTTATGGTAAAATATTTTTTAAAAACTTTTACCAAATATCAAATCTTCCATTAGTCCAAAATCTAATTATCTCTTGGTCCACAGCCAGCCACGCAAAGATGGTGATGTCAATTTAGTCTTTGCAAATCCTAGCCATCAAAGAGAGTTGACTTTTTGCTCTAACAAATATGACATCATTAGAGAATATTTATGTTGACACCTCAACTTAATAAGGTTGAGTTATTTTAATAGGGATTGAAATGACAATACAATCATTTTTTGAAATAAAAAAATATCCATTTTTAGATGAAGAAATTGATCAAAATGGGGAGTCAAAATAAATTCTAACTTGCTTTGGCATTATTGAGCATAATGCTCCTAACATGATTATTTGTGACAAAATACATTGATGTATATATTTTTATTGATGTAATGTGTAGTGCAATTGATAGTTAATAAGTTTATCATATAAAATAATTATTAATTAAAATTGAATGTTTAAATAAAGTTCTTAACATTCATCTGGATTAATATTTATTTTTTTCATACTTAAATTTCGTTTTCCTTCGACTTAGTTTTTTCTAAATTTCTATGTGTGTTAATTGAAATGAATTTTAGGATAGAATTTTTTTCTATTAATTTATATAAATTTGCGCGAAGCATTTTCAAACTTTAAATTTTTATTTCCATTTTTTTTGAGTTTATATGTAAATTTTTGAATTGTATTTACATATTATTTGGATCTAAATTTAAACTAAATTAAAGTTTTATTTCCATAGATTCACTTCTAGTATCTATAATACTAGAATTTAAGCAGATTTAAGAATAAATATCATTTTGCCTATTTGAACTTTTTTTTATATCTTATTTACTCTTGAATTTTACAATATATTATTTACTCACTAAATACTAGTACCGTTAACTTACTATTATAATTATCTCTTAAACTCTTCAATTTTAAATATTATTATTAAAATAGTTAATATTAAAAAATTAAAAATTTAAATTAATATATTATAATTAATAATAATATTATTAAATATATTTAATTTTATATATCAAATTAAAGCATAACTAAATTTATATAATTAATTTAAACTATTTTCATAAACTAAAAGTTGCAATTATTAATAAATAATTTAGATTTAATAAAAATTAATGAAAGATCATAATATTTCCATTTTTTATCTATTATATAATAGTCTCATAAAATTAAATTTTTGTCATACATAATAATATATGCTGTAATTAGAAAATAAGAGTTCATAATCGAATCAAGTAGAGTAAATATAGTTATGTTTCAATTTATATCATTAAATAAATTTTATTAATTCGTAGTTAATTTATTATTTACTTACATTGCACAAAAAATTAATTTTATAAAATATAATATTATTTTAATTAAATATATTTAATAAAATTTATTATCAATTATAATATATTACCTTAAATTTTTAATATTGTAATAATTAAATATTTTAATAATAATATTTAAAATATTCAATACACATTAGAAATTTTAAATAAATAAATAAGTGGAGAAAAAATTTCAAAAAAAGAAAATAATTCTCCCAGATTTAATCCCACAAATGGGGGTGATTTCTAATTTGTTCTTTGAAACCTCTTTCCTCCTCCTTTTCTGTCACAACCTAGGAGTCGGATCAATGACTGGCGTTAGGGTGAGAATAAACCCCAACCCCGCAAGCCTCTCACATATAAAAATACTGATATACTAGAAAAATATTAATACCAAGTCAAACCTAAAATACAATCATAAATGTCAAACATGTCTTTACAGCGGAAAAAAAAAAAATTTATGTGATCACCAAGCTAACTAAGAATATAATAGATACATAAAATTGAAGGAAACAAAGATTAACTAGTATCACTGGAACTCAAATCAACGGCACCATGTAATTCACTCGCGTAGCGGGATCTATCGGTAGAGTCGAACCTGAGTTTGAAAAATAAAAAAATGAGTCTATCAACCCATTAAGGAGTTCGACATCGAAAACTAAATAAAAACAGAATGGCAACTCATGGTATGCCGATATATAGATATCAAAACAGTGACTCAAAGTCTGCCAGTAATCAATAAACATGCTTATCACATCAACTACACATGATAGTCTAGCACCACCCCTACTAGCCGGGGATACAGAACAATGTACACCCAGTCTAACACTTGTTGTCGTTAGCTACAAAGTTCTAACAGTTCGACACTCTTAAAGTCATTTTTCATAATTTAACAAAATAAGTCATCAATTTTCAATGTCTCAAGCATATGTCAGTGCTCGAAATCAGAAATTAAGCAATTTTTTCAACAAATCAGAAAGTGACATATACATCCCTCATAACTTTTATAGCAATTTAAATTTAACTGGATAATAACTGAAATAAATTCTCCATTTATGTAAAAACTGGCAATTTTATAAGTATAACAAAATTTAAAGATATAAATATATACTATTATTCACAGAAATCGGATAATTACTAAACTTGAGCTTCGGCAGTTCGGCTGCCTGAAAATCAAACAATCAATTTAGAAATAACCAAAATGATTATCTTAGAATGTAATCTGTCTCAAAATTAATTCAAAACTAAATCACTCTAAAAAATCCAACCATATCCTTAATTTTCATGTTTTAAACCATTTCGGGAGTTTTAAAGTCTTAAACCGATCAAAACAATATTGAACCAAACCTCTTACACATTGAACCGTATATGAAACCCACTAAACCAGTGATAAACTACCGAAGCGGGCAAGAAATCCACTAAACTGGTCATAAAACCCATTAAACCGGCTTTAAATCCCTTAAACCGGCCTTAAAACTCACTGAACTGCCCTTAAACCCACTAAACTGGCCTTGAAATACATTGAACCAATCATAAAAGTCATTGAACCGGATTTAAATCCACTGAACCTGCCAACATTTACCTTGAACCGGCCGTAAATAAGCTGAATCGGTGACTTATTATTTTTTTTAAATTTCTTTATCATTGGACCGCCCGATTCACTATTGAACTGGTCGATTTACCCTGAACCGGCCATAAACCGGGTTGACAATTCAATTCCCTTCCTAACAATACCTTAAACTGGCCAAGAACAGGTCCAAAGGTCACTAAACCAATCAATTTTCTTACTTTTTGTTTTATTTTATATTTTTTGTTATTTATTTTATTACTTAATTATTTACTAGGCCAGATCCGAAATTTGGATCCAGTGCTTTGGCCCAGTTCTTATTTACTAGTCTAGGCCTAGCCCACTGGCCATGGCCTAGACCCAATGGTTTTCTATCTAGCCTAGAACCATTTGGACTAGCCCAAGTCAAACAAACAAACCTAGCCAAAACCCACTTTTCCGGTCAAACTCGAAAGAAATCAGGCCAGTTCTTCTTGACCTGTTCACTATAGAGAATAACTAAACAACAAAATTTAACAAATTACTTGAAATCATAGCAAGAATCTGAAATAAAAGGCCTGGACGAGACTCGGAATAACTAGACGACAAAGATTAATCGGTTTTAATTGCATTCAAATTGTTACGATTAGCTCAAATTTCTGGTTCGGGGATGACTTCCAGAACAAAAACAAGAGGAATTATCTAATTTTACACAATTTTTAAAAAAATTTCGTTGAAACTTCTGTACTTCATGCAACCGAATTTATAAAAATGTTTTTTGTAAATTTACTTCATTCAGGTTTATAAAAAATTTTAATAGAAACAGTTGCACAAATCACGAGTTCAACAGTTCCCCCTTCTTATGTTCAAATTTTAAAATCTTTTATCTTACTTTAATTTATTTTATTTTTTAAAATTGAAATTTTACATTTTCTCCGCGTTCCATTCAAGCAGCACTTGTGCGCAACAGCATACCCGCCACGGAACTATAATACCGTTGAGCCCACGAAGGCTTAGTCTAATTCGACCAAATTTTTAACTTGCTTTGGTGGGTGCGCCTGGCCCAGGCTTTAGTGCAACGCCAGGGCGACGCGCGAGAGCCCCAGCAGCAAGCTACTGTGATGGACCCTCCCCCTAAAAAATTAATTTAATATCATGTGGGCCGATGGCCCACGTATCAGATATTAAACTGATAAGAACAGATACTACACTTGATCTTAGCCAAAAGGCCGAGAAAGGTATGATTTGCTACGACGCTGGCGCGCCTTTTTGAATACCGCTTCACCTGCTCTCCTTCTCTGTCGCATTCGATGTGGGACGGCTTCAACAAACCCGCGCTCCTCTACCACTCCGCCAATCCATAGCCGCTTGTTTGCTTTTCTGCAGAATGTTTTTTCAAAACATGTCGGTAGTTAAGTAATATTTCAATACGTTTTCAAAAACAAAAAAAAAGAACTTTTTTTTCTCCTTCCTACCCAAGAAGGCAGTGATTCAAGATCCTGTGAAGATGTTGAACCTTTTGTTCTTCTAATGATGTTTCTATATTCATTTTCTCTTCCTTCTTTTCATTTTGTTTTCGTAAACACAGAAAATCCTTTTAAAAACTCTGTTGTTTTCTTATAGTTTTCATTTTTAGTTGAATCTGCAAGAATTGAGAAAACAAATCTCTTTTACAAATGGGAATGTTTTTCCAGAAATTCTCCCTAAAGCAGTTTTTTTAAAAATAACTCACCAAATGGGTTTTTTGTTTCCATGAACAGAAACCATTTTCCAAAACAAATATGATTTTATTGATTTAATGATTGAGTGATCCATCAGAAGGGACATGCGTAAGAGAGTTTCTTTCTGGATGATATATAACCCTGTGAAATGTAAATTCCAACCAGCCAAACTTGCACGTTTCATGATGCTAATTAACTTGAAATCTTCAGCTCGGGTTTGACCATTTGTCCATGCTAACTGCTAAGTCTGGCTGATTGCTAGGCGTTAAAATGGTCCCATTCGTTGTCAATCCCTTTCCGTGTCGTTGTTCGCCTGGATCTCTGCCATCACTTCAGGAAACCAAGAAATTTTAGGCCGCTGATATGAATGTCTTGCTGTGATGTCCCTCAACGGCAATCCATTCACCGTTGTATTCTTCTTCTTCTTTGTATTGTTTCTGTTTTTCATTTTTATTTCATTCATTCTTGGTTGTTTTAACGGAATTTTTGAAGTTAAGGAAATCATTAAAAATACAAAAGCTGTTTTCTTCTTTTTAATTTTAGATGGCAGGTGTCAAAATTGAAGAAACTAGGCTCCATTTGTATATTACTTTTTGTTTTCTGTTCTGCAAAACAGTTTTCAAACACTGTTTTTAAAAACAATTTCTAAGAATTCTTTTTAAGAATAATTTTTGAGAACTGCTGTTAGAAACAATTTATGTGAATTCTTCTTGACAATAGTTTTTGAAATAGAAAATACTTATCCGTTTTTTTATCATAGTAGGAAAACAAAAGGCGCTTACGGTGGTGGTTGAAGCATGATAATAGTAGGGTGATAATAGTGGTCGCAGGGTGGCGATGGTGGTAGGAAAGGGTCAAAGAGGGGTGGCAATTGGAGGGTAAGAGGAATGGTGATCAAACTACGGCTGTATGAGAGGGAGAACGACCAGAAAGAAGTAAGAGTGGAGGAGAAAGAGAGGCAACGATGGCTAAAGAAAGGCAGATGTAAGGGCTAGAGAGAGATGGCAGCCATCATAAGAGGGGTAGTGATGGGGGTCAAAAGAAAGCTACGATGATCAGAAAGGAGTGGAAATAGCGGAGAGCAGAGGTGGTGCATCTTCTAATGTTAATGAATTTGGAAAATAAATATTATTTTTGATAGCATTTTGTTGTTCTCCAACATCTCCAAATTTCTTAACCCTATTTTCAAAAAATATTTTTCAAAACAATAAGCCAAATAATTTGTATTATATTTTCAAGAACGAAAAAAAAATCAAGAAAAAGACTAAACAGAGGGTAATGTTTTGTAATTTTTTCCCTTTCCTTTTCCCTCTACAAAGCCTCAAAACATCAAGGAACATTATAGAGAAATTAAAAACACATCGGAGTCATTATTTTTTAGAGACATGTACTTTGGTTTTTAAAACTAAAATTTCAAAAGTATTGTACTTTCGAACTATACTTTATAAACACATACTTCAAAAAGTAAAGTATATACTTTTAAAACTAAACACAACTTTAGAACAGTACTCAATTTCAAAAGTACTAACTTTACTTCTATTATTAAAAAAATATATTATTTTCTTTCTCTTATTCTCTCGTATAAACGTGCACACACACACATACATATATATATATATATATTAGTCATTCATATTTTAATTTTTTTCGTTTAGTTCTTATATTAGTTTTTAATTTATTCTTTTATTTATATGAATTTCCAAAATACTAATTTTTTCATATAAATTTTTGTCTAAAAAATAATATATAAAAAAGCGTAATTTAAAAAATACATGTTTTTAACAAGTGCAATAGATACCAAAAAGATAATATTTCAATTTTTCCTAAAATATCTAACTCAAATGCAGACTTCTGTTTTAAAACATGTGTTTTTTAGGCGATAAAAGAACAGCACTTCACATTCCAATCAAAATTTTACGTAAAATGTGCCTAATTAATTACCAAAATTATTAGGCATGCTAGATTGGTGGCACTTTTGCAGGACAAATCATTATCAGAGTAACCAGAAGAATAACTACGTTTGACCGCCAGCGTGCCTGTTAAGTAACTCTGGAATGAAAATTACTAAGGATACCATCCTTATTATGATCATTCAACAATTATCTTTCTTTTCTTTATTAAATTAGATTAGAATCGGTCCCCCCCCCCCCCCCTCCCTCTCTCCCTCCCTCCCTCTACTATCATCAAAGGCCGCTTATCTGGTATAATACTATTTATAAGTCTTCCTGGAAAGTCACAGAACCAGAACACTGTTAACAATTCGGAAAGGCATGGAGGAAAGCAAGTCAAGGAGCTTTCGCTACGAAGACTACAACAACAGGAGGGCATTCTTGAGAAGCTATCCTCTTCGAAGTGGAGAAAAAGAAGAAAAACACAAGGAAGAAGCTGTCAGAGTCAATAAAGGAAGTCGTGAGAAGCCAATAAAGAAGATGATAATACCAATTTTACACTGGGGCGAAGGAAGGATACTGGTATTAAGGAGATACAAGCAGAAGATTGCATTTTACATCGTTGCTTGTCTTCCTGTTGGCTTCAAACCTCCAGCTGCCTTAATTTCTTCTTAGCATCTTTCTTCTGTTTTTCAGTTCTCTTAAACTCCTTATACTTGTCATGGTTCCTCTCCCAATTGCTCATCATGTATATCTATGTCGATGAGCGTCCTGTTCTATATTAATATGATTGACTTGTAATACTGGAACACAAAGGCTTCACTTAAGCAATTAGGAAACACACCATTTCCATTATCCTACTGTTATTTGACAGAACAGGCTCCTTATTTATTCATTTGATTCCATAAGAAGTAGGATTTTTTAGAGCTTTTTTTTATCGAATTAGCTCTTCAGGTTTTGCCAGTCAGTTAATTTAACTTAAGAAGTCCTAATATGCAAAAGCAAAACCTTTAGGGCAAAAAAAAAAAAAAAAGAAAAATAGAAGGAAGAAGAAGGAAAAAAAAGGTCTGATGCCATCTAAAGAAGGAAAACAAAACCATAAAAAGTTAGAGAAATGGCTGAGTTCTAGCTAAATATCTGATATTCCTATGCAATTCAGCACAAAGTGGTTTACAATGTAATACATGCATAAAGTGCAAATCAGCTCTAGAAAAGATAAAATCTGCAAAAAGTTTGCAGTTGTAGCTACCCAATAAGTTTGTATAATAAAAATCGGAAACATATTCAGTAACCATCACAACCAGAGGTAAGACATGCTCAAATTGAATTCTACAAACGGTGCCAGCAGAATAAATTTGCTTGAGATTGAAGGTAACAAAGTCAACAGAGTTGTAATCACCCAACAAAATCCATTTGATGAAACAAAATTCCAATGGGTGATCCAGATGATGTCAGATCTTACTTGAATTGTTCATAAAGAGGTTTGCTCACTAGAAGAAAATGACTGACACACCCATAGTGAAGCATCCAACAGCTACCCAGGGGCTCAATCGCTCACCTGCCTCACCAAAATATAAGGTAAAACATTTAAATCTTAAACATATCAAACAAACAAACTAGTATAGTATGCCAACAAACAGATAATTGACTAGTTGATTAATACAGGGCAATTCTAGAAATGAACAAAATTAAAAAGCAAAGCCCACATATTCTGGCAGCATGCAGTAAAACAAGGCCTACCTATTCTAGCAGCCTTCCAAAAAAAACCCTCGAAACCTGCAAGATGTACATACTCAATATAAAAATCAAGGTTACAAATGCAACAACAATTACCAAAAGGTGTTCTGAGAAGCAAAGATAAAATGGAAGCTTACATAACAACTGAGCATTAAGCAGTGGCAGTTACTAAAGATATATGCTGAACAGTTACACAAAAAATATATCATAAATTGGAGCAGGTATAAAATCAATCAGCTGCAGACACAGCTATATCCTTGGATGGTGTAATTAAATAACTTGGAAAATTTTCTAGAAAAAGAAATAAAAAATTGCTCATCAGATGACTAGAACCTAACTCAAACATAAGCACATTTATTAGAAAA
This sequence comes from Thlaspi arvense, assembly GCA_911865555.2. NCBI lineage: Eukaryota > Viridiplantae > Streptophyta > Magnoliopsida > Brassicales > Brassicaceae > Thlaspi > Thlaspi arvense. The sequence continues at coordinate 10,047 of CAJVSB020000635.1, read as the reverse complement.
TATCACGTACCCAGTTTTTTGCTCAAGAAGTGCTGGAAATTGCATCTTCAAATAAGTGCAGGTACAGATCCCTAACAGCACTACCGTAAGAAATGAATGAAAATTGAAGAGAGCTGACTGGAAATCCAACAAAAACAACCAAAATCTCAGAATGTGTTATATCAACAAGACTGACAAGACATTTCTCAGATTTTCATTAAAACAGGTAATACCATATTCAATTGCTTCTTGGAGTTTTCTCTCTTGTTTGCTCCTTTGATTTGCTTTCTTTTCCTCCTTTCCCTCCTGCAAACCAAACAAAGGAAAACAATAATTATATCCAAAATACCCCATTAAATATAACATTATGTCTTGGATTCTTCCGGAAGTTGGCATAGACAAAATACATGCAGATTTCTATATCTACTTCAAATTATATGCTAGAACAATTGAGGACTATTTATCACTTAACCCATTGTCACTTAATCAACTGGAAAAAGTAAGAACTTAATTTCGAAGCAAAGCTTTGGTGAGTTGAATATCAATTCATGGACAATTAGTAAAAAACATAATATGTAGACAACAAACCCAAAGCGCAGCACATAAAGCATTGCATAACTGTCAAAAACCAAGTAATTGGTATTTTAGTGGGCTGATTCATAGCACGGATCACACGGACACCATTAGCCACTAAAATTACTTAACATAAAGGGGTGAATTTGCCAATACAGAGCCAGCAATATAAAGGACACAGAACATAAGCTATCCACTTTATGAGCAGTAATATTAAACTACGGAATTCCAGATGCACAATGTAGAAGAAAGGATATGAATAAGAATCTTTTAAAGGGAAATTTGAAAACAAAAAGTTATAGATTTTCAACTTGCTATAGTAAAAACTTAAAATAATAATAATAATAATAACAGATCCCGAGGTTAATTGCTTAAGTTGCAAAATAAAATTAGTCAAATAATCTCCTAGTTTCTTTTGGCCAGCCTTCAATTCTGTATACAGCCAGTTCCAACTATGCTGCAACAAATACATGGTGCTGAAAATTGCCTCTTGTAAGTTTCCAGCATTTAATACTTCCAAACATCAGAAAGTATATGGCCATCCTAGATTCTATTATTACAACATATGTCCTATTACCATCCACATAAATCCAATGTGCCCTGACTATGGTTCGTTGGTAACTATATTTCTCTGTCCCGAAAATGTTTAAAAACCAAACTTTACACATTGTGAATCAAGAGTCAAGACTATGGAAAATACAAACACATCAAAAGTCTCCATAGTAGATTCAAACACACATTTGAGTTTCATAAAAGGTATAATATTTAATTAGCATGCGGGAAGAGAAGAGTCAGAAACAATAGATTTGACGGCACTTGTGAACAAGGTGTTATATCAGCCGTTCGGCAATTCATGATTAAAGAAAATTATCAAGGAGCATACAATTGAAACTTTCACATGAAACTGATAGAGCCTATTTACATGCTATCAACCTAAAGGAAATATACTGACGAGGAACTTTAAGCATTTTGTGGTTTCTTCTAATTTATCCCAAGTATCTATCATAGCCACTAAGAAAAAATAGAAACACAAATGCAAGAAGCCTTTTTTTCATAACTAATTAAAGGAATATCAGGGGCTGCTTACACATATATAAATTGGCCCTAGGAACAAAAAATAAATAAAACTAGGTAAAAGCACAACGTCAAGTACAACTCATATATGTCTAAAACTTTGAAAAGGTTTATCAATTTTATTTCAATGCCATATCCAAACGACCGAACCAGAATGCATAACATTCAGAATTGTACCTGAATGAACAATAAATTCTAGGATTTTCTAGCTGACCCACTTCAGTCGTCAGATTACCAACATTGATCATGGTAATGGATACACAGAGAACATATGCCAAGTAAAACGAGCCCTCAGTCGAAAACTGAATCCGCTCTCCAAATTCAATAGCAGCATAGAGAATTCGGACCTTGTGATAAAGAAATGGAGCGGATAACTCAATGACCGACCATCTATTACTGTTCTAATCACTACCAAAACCATAATATTATGCTTCTCCAATGACATTTCTACTAATCTTCCCAGCCAAAAAGAGAAATTATAGACTTTTGCTCTGTGAATTGGGAAGATAGTTGGATCTCGCGTCCAAAGATCCCTGGTATTAACCCTAAATCGTGACAGCAAAAGTGCTAAACTAGCAATCAAACTCTTCGCTAACTACCGATGTGAACGCAAACTCGAGAAAGAAAAAAAAAATAATGAACAATCGCATTAGACCATAAGCAGCTTATACAACATTCAGTATGCGTAGAGAGGCAAAATTCACCTACGATCAATAGAGGTCGCAGCCACTAGCCAAATACTCGAAAGTCGATCTGGCCAAAACGGGAGAAAGCGGGGAAGAAAATGGGAACAAGGCCTCCTTTCCCCTTTCTTTTCTTTCTTTTCTTTCTTTTTCTTTCTTTTTTTTTTTCTGGGTTGAAACCCTTCCTTCCAAAGTAATCAACAAATTAACGACTATTGAAAAATACGATGAAGTTCAAAAATGAAAAATAAGATGAGTTTACAATAAAATATCTTTACCAATTCTTATCAGATATTATAGATAGAATTATATAATTACATTATTCGTAATATATCATAAATTTCACAATCATGCAACGCAAATAAAATTTGAAATTAAAATATGGAGTTTGTAAATATTTATTTCAAAGCTATGCTAAAAATAAGTATATACATTCGCTTATTTTATTTCTTTATTTTTTAATAAATGTAAAAATAAAATTTCCTTTTTGGGGGTTTAGAATGAAAAGAAATCTAATAATTATAAAAATATGTTATGTTAAGCATAGGATATAAATTTAAAAGTTATAGAAATCATGCTTCGTTGGGAGGTTTGGTTGACGTTGAGAACTTGAACATTTGGAAAACGCTAAATTAGATCCTTGTACATGTAGGCCACCTAGCGAGTGTAGCACCTACGAACAAAGAAAGGTTTGGTTGATGTTGATAACTTGTACATTTGGGAAACGCTAAATTAGATCCTTGTACATGTAGGTCATCTAGCGAGTGTAGCACTTACGAGTAAAGAAACCTGTTAAGAAGAGGATACAAATGGTAAATGGGAGTAAAGACATTAATTAGAATCTTATTTTGATGGTTTAATTGATGTTGAATATACATGGAACAACATATTAAACAATTTTTGAATATATCAATTTTTTATACATCTAATAAATGTTAAGTGTATTGGCTTAGTGGGTGTAAACTTAGTATCAAATTTATTTGTTTGGATCTCTATTTTCACTTTAATCCATGGAAAGTGTGATTTGGTAATTTTTTTGAATGTTAAACTACTTTTTGTTATTTATTTACTAATAAATAGGAGGCATATTTTTTGGGACCTTTTTATATTAATATGGTGCACATATATATATTTTATTTACTAAAATGTGCATTTTAAATATTATTTACAAAAATATGCTTTTCCAACTTCTCAATAGAAGTCAATTTTGAAAAATTAACTTCCTATTGAAACTGCTTAGAAAAAGATCAACTTACTTGGGAAATTAGTTATTACAAAACCAATTTTTGAATGAATTCCTATGAAAAGTTAGTTGCTCGACCAACTAGTGATCGAAAGGAGAAAACAATGTAGAGGGGCCGAGGTGGCCAACACCGGAGGAAAAGGGAGAAGATAGGAGAGGAGCCTGAGTGGTGGCCAAGTAAGGGTGGAGGTGAAGACAAGTAGGGGCGGGGGCAATGGTGGAGGCAGAGACAGAGGCGAGTAGAGGCAGAGTGCAGAGGGAGAAGGAAGAGGATCCACAACATGGGGATCTACTGCATCAAATATAGTTCATTTGTTGTCTCGATTGGGTACAGGGGAAAAAAAGTGAGGGTACATGACATTGAGGCATAGCTATGCGAGGGCCACGGGATCAACCCATGTGGATGCTACGCCTCAGTTCAACAGAGTTGAGATATGTGATCAACATAGAGTAGCAACATTGCATGTCCAATCAAGAAAAACCAAAGTCTCTTCCTCGTGTCCTCCTACTTATTGCTCCTATTCTCGTCGGCAAAGTCTTTTAACTTTTTGATGGAGGGCAATAAAGGGTTCACATCACTGAACCTAGATGACGTGGTTGACCATGAGGAGGACGAGGCATGGAAGGAATTGGGGCAAGAAGAAGTCTTCCCTCGAGTTTCATCCTCCTCCTATGAACTTCTTTGGCATGGACATAGTGCAGATCCAGACTGAGATCTAGACCAATCCTCTACCCGTCTTCTTCCTCCACCTTCAGCACCACCTGCCTCCACCCCTTGGCCTTGCTTTTTCCTTCAGCCTCTAGTTAATCGGACTATACCTAGTCGGCTTTAATAGGAAGTTGATTTTTTGCAAACTAACTTCTCAATAGAAGTTGCCTGGCCAACATCTTAAATAAAATCAGGTCGTTGCTAACCAATTTTTTAATAACAATCTGAAGTGCATATTTTAATAAATAATTTTTAAAATACATATTTTAGTAAATAAAAATATGTATAACACCAATATAAAATCCTACTTCTTGGATTTAGCTTATAGAAAATTGACTTGATGACTTGTATGATAGAAAATCTCCACAGGCTTGGAAATTATCAAAAGAAAAAATAAGGATGATTCAAAATCCGTTTGGAATGAAGATCAGAGATAGGAGTGAGGATCAACAACTTATGGGCGAAGTGGGGAACTGTGTATTTTGCATTTCAACAAATGTTGGTCTGAGGCATAAATTCTCATCAGCTGCAAAATGGGAATCTCAAGGGAGGTGAGTACAGATTATTACAGAGGCAATCCCGAGGAAAGAAGTGGTAGTTATTAGTACTACAAATTACAAAAACCAACTATTCCCCTAACAAAATGCTTCCACAAAATTGCAATGATCAAAGATTTCTGCACAACAAAAAGCACCTGTTATGTCTTAATCCTTTCAAGATTTTCTGAGACAGTCTTCATCCTGGGCCTAACTTCGGAATCCCCCTCGGTGCAAGCCAGGGCGACGTGAAACACGGCTGCCACCTCCTTGACATTAGGTTGTACTTCTTCAACCAAAACCGGGTCAACCATGGCTAAAACTGTCTTCTTCTCCTCAAAACCTTTCCTCACCCACCTCACCATGTCCGGCACTTCCAAGGAAGTCGACGTGGCGGGAGCGGAGAACTCCGGGGACTTCCCCGTCAGCAATTCCAGCAAGACCACTCCGAATGAGTACACATCCCATTTCTGGGTGGGCCGGGATCCTTGGGCCCGGGCCTCTGGGGCCCGGTAGTTGTTGGGCCGATCGGACTGGGCTGGCTTGTGGTAGGGGAGGGCCCCGCCGATTAAGCCCCCGGAGGAGGAGGGGTTGTTTCCGGTGATGGCGATAAGGCGGTTTAGGCCAAAATCGGAAATGTAGGGATTGAATTCGTTGTCGAGGAGGATATTGGACGGCTTGATGTCCCCGTGCACGAACTTCCGGGGGCTACATTCATGGAGGTAGGCCAAGCCCTTGGCTGTGCCCTTTGCGATCTTGAGCCTACTGGACCAGGAGAGTGGGGCGGAAGGTGCGCGGCCGGGTCTCCCTGTAAATTAGATTAGTTTCTTGAGACCATGATTGAGGTTTGAGAGTACTGCTATGATTCAATACAATTATCAATGGAGTAAGATTTGAGATTTAAAAAAAAAAAAAATCAAAAAGGTTTTTGTAAAAAATTAAATTAAATTATGTAAAAATATTTTATAAAAATATAAATTTAATTAAATTATTTAATTTTAAAATCTAAAACCCTTGAACTCATTACTTTCTAATTAATTGAATTGACCATCATAAAAAACTCATAATGGAAATTTAATTATTTGATTAGCAATAAAAGATAAATAAATAAAGATAGAAGTTATTCTATTTATTCATGAGAGCCATGAAAAAACTGAAATTAAATACCAAAAGATCAGCTTGACATCTTGCTTTCAAAAACTATTTTTCAAATAATCTTCAAAAAGATATTTTCTTGCAATTGTTTTTTGCTTAATAAAAAATCAATCCAAAATTTTTTTTGACATATTATCCTCCAAAATTATATTTGGAATAATTATTTTCTGAAAAAGACTGATAAATTTTAGTTAAAAAAATCTTTAATTTTTGCAGAATTTTCAAAAATTATTATCAGCAGAAATTAAAACTAATATGAAAAAGCTAGAGTTTCAAGAGCTTTTTGTTTCAAAAAAAATTCCAAAATTAATGAAAATTAAATTCAAAAATCAAAAACACACACACAAACACACACAGAGACACACACTGCCAACCCAATGTTTTTTTTTTTCTTTTTTAAACCAAAAATAAATATAAATAAATAAACCCACTTCTCCGGTTAAATAGAACATCTCTCCGGCCTTTCTCTTGTCGGAAGTTAGACGAGAAAGGAGCTTGTACCTCTTAGAGCAGAAGCCAAGTTGCCACCCGAGATGAAATCACTGATCAAAAGCTTCTCATCGGGCGCCCAATAATAAGCTCTCAACCTCACAATGTTTGGGTGCTTCACCTTCCCAATCGCCTGCATTTCCGCCGCGAACTCCTTGTGCATCTGCTCATCGCCGCCCTCTCCCAGCCGCCGGATGGCCACTGGGACTCCGCCGCCGAGCACCACCTTGTACACGATCCCCAGCCCGCTCTTTCCCAACACATAGGCCGACGCTCTCAGCAGCTCGTCCAGCTCGTAGTTGAACCCCTTGTCGATCGCCACCAGGTCCCCCTCGCCGGCACTGGCGCCCCCGCCACCGCCGGAGCCACCATTCTCGGAGTTCGCCTCTGAGTCATTGCTCGAAAACACGTTGATGCAGGGACAGAGACAGAGCTTAGGCTTCTCGTTCCCACCGAATTTTCCCTTGCCTGCGGCAACAACGGGACATACAGATTTGATTAGAGTTATAAGTTTTTATAACAATTTAACTTCTAATATTTATTGTTTTTAAATAACAAGTAAAACCTGACAGCTTTACGTCACATGAATTACCGCCGTACCTGTGCAGCTGCAACCGTGGGAATCCTTCTTCTTCCAGTAGAGGTAGACAACGATTAAGCCGACGAACGAGACTACAATTGCGTCGCCCACCGAGATCAATATAATCAGACCTGGCTTCAAACCTTTTCGCATACCCGAGTTTCCAGTTGCCGGCGAGGAATTTTCGGTCGATGGAGTAGTTCTCGAGTTGTCGCCGCAGGGTTTTTGCAGGGGAAAGCCGCAGAGCAATGGGTTGTCCATAAACGCCTTCGGACCCTGATTCGAAAAAGAACCCATCTGGGGAATTTCGCCGCTGAAATTGTTGTGTCGGAGATCGAAACTGACCGTCATCGGCAGATTACCCATGGAATTAGGAATGTTCCCAGAAAAATGATTGAAAGAGAGGTTTAAAACCCCAGACAGAGACTTCAACTGGCCAATATCTTCAGGGACTAATCCGGTGAAATTGTTCGAGGAAAGATCAAGCTGGACTAAATTCGATAGCTCCGAGAATATTCCGGCAGGGATTTCGCCGGAAAGCCTGTTTTCGGCGAGATTCAGCCTTTGCAGTTCCCGGCAGTTTCGGAAATTTTCTGGGATCCGATCCGAAATGGAGTTGTTTGATAAGTCCAGGTTCTGTATCCGGTCGGGTTACATATGGAGGAAGGGAGAGGACCCGAGAGGTTGTTGCCGTATAGAATGAGAGAATGGAGTGAAGAAGCGTTGAAGAGCTGGTCAGGTATTAACCCATAGAAGCGGTTGCCTTGGAGGTTGAGCCGCCGGAGGTAGAACAGTGACCCCAGCTCCGACGGGATGTAGCCCCGGAGATTCCACCCGGAGACGGAGACCCCGACAACCCGAGGGTCGCCAGAGACGTTGGCGCAGGTGATCCCGCTCCATTCGCATGGTGTGGCGGTGGTTTCGTCCCAGTCGCGGAACGCGTCGGCGCCGCCCTCGACTGCGGATTTCAGAGAGAGTAGGGAGAGACCGTCCGGGGAGAGAGAGAATGTGAAGCCTAGAAAGAGAAACATCGGTACTGCAAATTTGAACATTTTAGTGGTGGGTATTGCGTTTCTGAGTTGCCGGAGGTGAGGGGCAACGGGGCACGGCTGTCGAGGGGTTGACGGTCGTGGAAAGTGGAGAGTGGAGAGTGGAGAGAGTGGAGCTTGTGGTGTTGGTGTTGTAAATGGAGGGGAGTTGGGGGGTATTTATGAGAAAGAGACTGGTGCAGAGAGGAAGATGATGGTTGGGGACCCGCGTCCCGCCAAAAGAGGAGAGGGTTTCTAACGGCAGGAGAGTATAAGAAAAGCAATCTGTCTAACCATGATTTTTTGCTGCCAAATTCGTGTTTTTGGTGAGTGAACGAGTTTTCTGGCTTGGTATCATTTGCTGCCATACCGGTTACTTCATGACAAATACGCAAGACTGGAGGCAATTGGACCCGAATTCGCTTGTATCCAGAAGAATTCTTGGATGGGGTCAGAATCCGAATACCACTGAAGGGATTTGCATATAATTACGTGGATATTTGTACAGGTTGAGTCCGGGTATATCAATTATATATATATATATTATAAAATTTAAGATTTTTTAATATACATGTTTATTACTTGTATTTTTTATTTTAGATATTTATTATTTAAAATTATTAAATTATTTTTAAGTAGATATAGGTTCAAATTTACGAGTATAGATTTAAGTAAGAGTTTGCGGCGTGAGTTACTACTTTTAAAGAAATATGAAAAATAATATCGTTTAAAAATGTTGAAAATATAAAAGTTAAGTACGTTTACAAATTCTATTTAAAAAATAGTAAAAGTTAATAAATTAATATTTAAATAAATAATTATAATAATTGATTATTATATTAAAATGCCTAAATTACCTATTTTTTAAAAAAGTTATATATATATAATGACCATAAAATATATTTTCTTAAATTGTAAATATAATTTTCAAATTATTAAAATTAAAAATTAAACAATTTATTCTTTATATAAATTATTAATAAATTTTAAAATTCAATTCTTAACATTCTTCCTTTTAATATAATTTTTCTTTCAATTTAAAAATATAATTTTACTTATTTTTTAAATTCTAATTTAATTAAAATAAATAACTATACAATAATATTTTTATTGATTTAATAAGGGTAAAAATAAGATTATAATAAGAATATTATGATATATTTGTCTAACAAAAATTTTAATTATTTACAATATACTATTAGGTATAAGAAATATAAAATTTAGGTACTTATACTTTTGATTATTTTTAAGTAAAATTTTAAAAAAAAAAGTAATGAAAGAAGTAATAATACAAACAGGTATGTAAAAAATAGTTAAAAATAGAAAATTGTTGAAAAATAACTCATGCAAACTGATACTAAATAAGGTATTTAATAGATCTAAGAATGAAGAATAAACTATACTTGCACGAGTTTGAATCTCTTTTTCTAGTGTAAGTTTAAATTTGGGCACTGTAACACCTCTCTCGTTACAATTCTCATGCAAAAGTGTTTATTTTTTTGTTGAGAAAGGATAAAAGGTCTTTTAATTTTTATTCTTTTAAAAAAAAACCCAATGGGTTCATCCAACAATAAAAATTGATTTGAAAAACAAAACCAAACACACTAGATTATTTTGAAAATTTTTAGTATTGTTTTCGCTATGGCATATAGAAAAATATTTTTAGTTTTTGACCAAGGAGAACTATTACCAGAAAAGAGCAAATACTAAGACGTTTAAGAACAAAATATTTATTTCCAACATTTTTACAATTTTCGAAACACAAAATTTTTTATTTTGGCATGAAACACGGTTATAATTGCTTGGGTCATAGAAAAGGCTTACAAATTTTCATTAAGGCCTACTGCTAAAACGCAACTCAAGTGCTGGCTTGTTTCAGTGACTTGATTAACTTTTTTTTAGGTAAATTTATATTAATAATAACATTTTTTTTTTCAAAAATAAGTTTTTGAAATATTATTTACTAAAATAAATTAAAAATTTTAGTGTTAAAAAAAT
>CAJVSB020000634.1:0-33904 GCA_911865555.2 Thlaspi arvense | reverse complement strand
TAATTTAAATTATTCACAAATATTAAATGTTTGGAATCTGTTTAATGGATTATTTTTTATATATTTTCTATGATAATAATTTAATTTATATTTATTTAAATAAAGAACTAGATACAAATTTTATATAAATTCATTAATAAAATCTGACCATATACCTTATGATTTTTCACGTGATTGATATTGAGAGATATATAAAAATAATTGAGTTATTTATTACTTTCTAGAAAATGAAAAATTAAGTGGGTGACTGCGGTCAGAATAGTTTGGCGTCCTTACTCGTGGCAGCTGGCTTTTTAACCTTTTAAATAACATACGTTATCTTATTCTTTTGGACATAGACATTAGGGGAGATATAATTTAAATTATTAAAAATGATGTATATTTTGAATATAATTTAGAGAGTATTATAATGGAAAAAATTACTGCCAAACTGTTGTTATAAATTCAGTAACTTTTTTTTTCTTTGGTGTGGATTACAAACTAGATTGTAAATAAATGGAGAAAATTTTATATAAATTAACTTAATTAAGTATTTTATAATTATCAAACTAAATATCCACTTCAAAAACTATAAAATGAAATAATAAAATGCAGCAAACCAATTGCTTGCGATTATTAGTAATAATTTTTTTAAAAAACCAGCACGTATATTTTAATAATTGAACCATAAATATCAATTACTCTTTTTTAAGAATTAATATTTTTACATCTGGAGAATTATTTATGGAGAAATTATTAATAAAGTTACAGTTCTAACTTGTATGAATAAATTAAAAGTTCTTTGACCTATTTGGAAAACTACAATGATCCTAGAGAATTAAATTGCAAACTCTGCAGTTTTACTATTTATCTTCTTGCTAGCACTTGGATGCCGAATACTGAACAAACCCTCTCTACTTGTCCCACCAGACACCTTTAGGCTCCCTTCAATTGGGGTTCCTAGCCACGAATATGAGGAAATCATCATGGGGTTTCTCATAAAGGGGGAAGCGGTGGACAAAATGGAGAAAAAGAAGGCAAGCTAGGTGGTAAAGGCAATTGGTTGTGGCTCGAAAGCTCGATCAACGATGACAACAGTGGCTTGAGTAGTAGAGAGAGTCTTCAGCATCGACTCGAACAATAGAGGCAGGTGACAGCATAGGCAACTTGACTAGTAGAGGAATTGGCGATAGGGGGAGCGTTGCTTGGTTACCTTTGAACTTTGAAGAGGGAGGAGGACCTTCCAAGGCAAAAAAAGTAAATAAGAAATGACCATCCGGTTCAAGAACAATAATGATCCTGTTTTAAATTTATTAGAGAAATTAGTTAATTAATTTAATTAAGAGCTTTATTACATTAATTGAAAGTTTTTGGGGTTAAAATACAATTCAAGAGGGGTTAATTGAAGAAATTAAGGGTTCTGGGGGCCAAATTGGTAAATCAGAGAGTTAGGGTTTGAGATTGAAACTTTCAGGGCCAAATTGAAGAAATTAAAAGATACAGGGATTCAATTGATGCTCAGGAGGGTGAAATTGAAAAGAATGAAAAGTTAAAGGACCAGATTTTGACAAAATAGAAAATTTTAGTTTTACAATGACCAAACTGTGGAACCCATACCATGCTCAATTGGGACTGAATTATTGCGTGATTTTTGTATATTTGAGCATGTTGAGCATGGACGAACCAAACCCTTCCATCAATTGCAAAAAAAATTGAGTGAAATTTGAGAGAGAATCGAATTGGTTTGGTTGGCTGGGTTGTCTGTGACCGAGTTAGTTTTTTGGAATTTTGAGATAATTTTGATTGATTTTTCTTCGATTAAAAGGGTTTGGGTGGTGTGCCTGATTGAGTTGAACAAGTCTTGGCCTTTGATTGTTTGAGATAAGTTGTAAATCTCATGATTTTAGTATATTTTGCAACCGAGTTGCCAAATGGGTGAAAAAGATGGACCGGATGCGTCTGAGTCAAAATGGGCGAGTCAGCTCGATTCACTGAGCAGACTCAGCCCGAGTGGGCTAGGCAAGTGGGCCGTGTTTGGCCAAGCCAATGGCCTAGGCCCAGTGAGTTGGGCTGGCCCAGGTTGGGGTGGATTGGGCCAAGTTTTGGGCAGGTCAACATTGCCAAGTTGACTCAGCGAGACAACTTAGCAATGAAATTTGAATATGTTATGCTAGGGTTGGGATAGGGGGAATCAAATAGAAATTGGAATAGCATAACCAAGGCAGGATAGGTTGTCCAAGGAAAATTAGGATTTCTAGTTAACTGAACCAGCCTAGTAATGATTCTGGTTGCCTAGCCAGTTTAGTGGTCATTTTAACTCGGATTTGAGAAGTTGAACCAATTCTCAGCTCAGAAGGATGTGATCTTCTAGACTAAGTTGGTTCGAGGTTTCGACTAAACATTTAGCATTTTTAGTTAAACCGACCTGATTCTAGTTAAACTTGCTCTAGATCTCAGCTTGCAGGGTAATGATGTCAACCAATCGTGTTTAGCCCACATGTACAGTATGTGTTCTGTGATTGTGGGCTTATCGTGACTCTAATATGATTGGAGGCCTTTGAACTTTCATATTGTGATATTATCGGAGGCCTTGAGTCCCTTCTGTGATATATATATGAACTCTTGCACTATTTTAAAATATGTGATTTAATCTATGTATAGATTGTTTGCTATCTAAAAGTGACAAACGTGGTTCCAATGTGCGTTATACTATTGAATCTGATTTTATGAAATGGATTATTTCTTTGAAAAACAAAAATGTTTTATATTAATACTTGTTTCAACTTATTTAAATTATGTATTATTACTCACTGAGTTTCTCGACTTACTTCCCTTTTTTTCTTGCTCCAAGTCCAATCTCTTCTACTTGTTAGAAAAGTCTTGTCATTGGTAAGTCCTACGCCTGATCATGTGTTTAGGCATATTACTCTCGCTGTTGTTATATATTGCTTTCATTATGGTAGTTTAGAGTTAGTGAATTCTTAAAGTTACTCTATTGTCTACAGGCAGGATCTTGTGTTTGTTGCGTTACTTTGCTTATACTTGTATTATTGTTGCATCATTTATGCTTCATTTTTTATTGGAAAATGTCATCTAGTTTATATTAGTGATTTGGAATATAATTGTATAATATATAATTGCCTGAAGGTCGCTGTTGGTTTATATTGTCTTCATTAACAGTTTGAAAATTTTAAAAATGTCCAACTTTTTGAAGAAGTTCTACCAAAATTTTCGAAGAATTCCACACTTAGAATCCTTTTAGTAGTGACTCTTAGGGTTGATTAGGGTGTATAGGTCCACCCTAATGTTTGGTCACATACCTCCTTATTTGGGTCATGACAAGTTCGATTATGTAAAAATACACTTTTGATATGAGACAGTTAAATAACTCAAACAGAAAATTTTAGGTTGTAAAAATGGATGAGAATATTAGTGGTAAAAACAAAAAAAGAGAAATTATCAAAATGATTTTTTAGTTTTTTATATTCACATGTAAATTTTTGATCAAATAAAAAATATTAGTTTAAAAGAAACCAAAAATTATAAAGAATAAAAACTTTTAAAACCGAACTTCCATTTATTTTTACGAGAAAACAATTATCCTAGAAGATAAAAGCACCTGATGGGCCACGGTAGAGGTACACCTGCTAAATGATTTTACTCACATGGATTCAACTTTTCACGTTTTACTTATTTATTTACTTTTAACTTAGATTTTATCTAGATTTTCTTTTAAACACGAAAATTTATTTTATCATGACCGGACAAACCGTATCGGTTATGGATCCAATAACGCAGTAAATACACGTACATGGGAATCCGAGATTGGAAACCTATCCAATCCAAGTCATCCAAATTTTTATGTTCCTACTGTCAAGATAATACGACAAAACAATGGCACCTGATCCACAAATATTTATAGAAGTTTTATCAGACAGAGAAAGTGTCCAAGTGCAGTTGCCTTAGAACAGATTTGTGAAATTACTTCGACACCCCTAAAGTTTGCGTTCATTATAGTTAAATGGATCAGGTTTCTTTCCGAAATATTTTATTGGACGAAATGTAATTAAATAAGCTAGTTTTTAATCAAATGGAAGTAGATCAATAAAGTATGAAATTCATTTTTAATTTCTATTTTCCTTCTTCTTGTTGTTAGATATGTCATTCGTACATATTTTCTCTTTATTTCCTAACTTTTAGTGAGTTATAGTCAAAGTTGAAAAAAATTAAATTTTTAATAATTCTATCATTTATGATTGAGTTGCGAAAATTTTTAAATAGATATTTTACATTTGAACTGAATTCTTTTTAATTAAAAAATTTATTGTTAATTAATTTAGAACAATTAAAAAATTATCTAGTCTTATTTACAATTTTAAATAAAAAAAAGAGTGAGCAACCCTTTTTTTGACTCGTTACTTTTTTTTTCTACTACTTAAAAATAGCTACTTTAGCTTTAACCATTCGAAAATTTGACATTCCTTCTTATTGTATCATAATTGAGGACAGTTAATCAGTACAACCAAATTATTGAGGGACTAAATTAACTGTTGTTTCATATTTATGTATAATGATAAAAGGCAATATGGTCAATTCATCTGCTATAAAAGCTAAAGGGTGTTACTGTAATTTCCTGCCAAACTTTGTAACGATTGGTACGAATTACTATTTTATTGATTGCCGATTCTCATGGTAATAAGAGTTGTTTCCCTTCCGAATCAATCGAGCAGAGATGGTGCTTTTGCGACGCAACGCAGCGTGTCAGACCATCCAAAGTTCCTTTTTATTATTATTTTATGCTTACAATAATTTAAAAATTTGAGTTGTTTAGAGGTTTACGGAACTTGTATTTGATGACACGTGTTAAGTCATGGTCAATGATGTCACTGTTTATCAAATCACATGTTAAATATTGAGATTGACGTTGATATATAAAAAATATGAAGGTCACAATTTAAATAATTCGAGATTTCAAATTGATTTTGAATTCCCATGCTAATAAAGTGTTTGTTCTGTATAATTTTATTTTATAAAATATAAATTGTATAGAGAAATTAAGAATATTGGAACAAATTTTAAGAATTGAGAGCATCATAGTCCCAAGTAAAAATAATTTAAATTATTCACGAGTTTAAATGTTTGGAATCTGTTTAATACGTGATTTTTTTTATATATTTACTATGATAATAATTTAATTTAATGTATATTTATTTAAATAAAGAACTAGGTACAAATTTTATATAAATTCATTAATAAAATCTGAGCTTATCTTATGATTTTTTCACGTGGTTGATTTTGAGAGGTATAATATGTAATTGAGTTACTTATTATTTTCTAGAAAATAATAAATAAAGTAGGTGACTGCGGCCAGAGTAGTCGGGCGTCTTTGCTCGCGGCTGCCGGCTTTTTAGCCTTTCAAATAACATACGTTATCTTATTCTTTTGGACTTAGACATTAGGGGAGATATAATTTAATGGCTAATTTAAATTATTAAAAATAATGTATATTTTGGATATAATTTAGAGAGTATTATAATGGAAAAAATTACTGCCAAACTGTTGTTATAAATTCAGTAACTTTTTTTTCTTTTGTGTGGATTACAAACTAGATTGTAAATAAATGGAGAAAATTTATATAAATTAATTTAATTAAGTATTTCATAATTATAAAATTGAATAGCCACTTCAAAAACTATAAAATGAAATAATAAAATGCAGCAAACCAATTGCTTGCAATTATTAGTAATAATTTTTTTCTAAAAAACCAGCACCTATATTTTAATAATTGAACCAAGATATCAATTACTCTTTTTTAATAATTAATATTTTTACATCTGAAGAAATATTTCTTGGAGAAATTATTAATAAAGTTACAGTTATAACTTGTATGAATGAATTAAAAGTTCTTTGACCTATTTGGAAAACTACAAAGATCCTAGAGAAGTAAATTGCAAACTCTGCAGTTTTACTATTTATCTTCTTGCTAAAACTTGGATGCCGAATACTGAACAAACCCTCTCTACTTGTCCTACCAGAAACCTTTAGGCTCCCTTCATTGGGGTTTCTGGCCTAGAATATGAGGAAATCATCATAGGGTTTCTCATAAAGGGGGAAGCGGTGACAAAATGGAGAAAAAGTAGGCAAGCTAGGTGGTAAAGGCATTTGGCAGTGACTTGAAAGCTTGATCGACGATGACAATAGTGGCTCGAGTAGTAGAGAGAGGCTTCAGCATCGACTCAAACAATAGAGGCAGGTGACAACATAGGCAACTTGACCAGTAGGGGAATTGGCAATAGAGGGAGGGTTGCTTGGTCAGCTTTGAACTTTGAAGAGGAGAATGACCTTCCAAGGCAAAAAAAGTAAATAAAAAATGACCATCCGGTTCAAGAATAATAATGACCCTATTTTAAATTTATTAGAGAAATTTAGTTAATTAATTTAATGAGGGGCTTAATTGCATTAATTGAAAGTTTTTGGGGTTAAAATATAATTCAAGAGGAGGTTAATAAAAGGAATTAGCGGTTCTGGGGCCAAATTAGTAAATCAGAGAGTTAGGGGTTGAGATTGAAACCTTCGGGGGCCAAATTGAAGAAATCGAAAGATACAGGGATTCAATTGATGCTCTGGAGGGTGAAATTGAAAAGAATGAAAGTTGGAAGGACCAAATTTTGACAAAATAGGAAATTTCAGTTCTATAGTGAACCAAACTGTGGAACCCATACCGTGCTCGATTAGGACTAAATCATTGCATGATTTTTGTGTATTTGAGCATGTCGAGCATGGACGAACCAAACCCCTCCATCAATTGCAAACAAAATTGAGCAAAATTTGAGAGAGAATTGAGTTAGTTTGGTCGATTAGGATGTCTGTGACCCAGCTAGTTTCTGGAATTTTGAGCTGATTTTGGTTGATTTTTCTTCGATTAAAAGGGTTTGGGTGGTTTGCTTGATTAAGTTGAACAAGTCTTGGCCTTTGATTGTTTGAGGTAAGTTGTAAATCTCATGATTTTAGTATATTTTGCAACCGGGTTGCTAAACGGGTGAAGAAGATGGACTTGGATGCGCCTGAGTCAAAACGGGCTAGTCAGCTGGGTTCACTGAGCAAACTCAACTTGAGTGGGCTAAGCGGGTGGGCCTAGGCCCGGTGGGCCGTGTTGGGCCAGGCTAATAGCCTAGGCCCAATGAGTTAAGCCGGCCTAGGTCAGGGTGGACTGGGCCAGGTTTTGGGTGGGTCGACATTGCTGAGTTGACTCAGCGAGACAACTTAGCAATGAAATTGGAACATGTTATGCTAGGGTGAATCAAACAAAAATTGGAATAGCATAGCCAAGGCAGGGATAGGCTATCCAAGGGAAATTTGGGTTTCTAGTTGATTGAACCGGCCTTGTAATAGTTCCTAGTTTGCTCAGCTGGCTCAGTGGTCATTTTAACTTAGATTTGGGAAGTTGAACTGGTTCCCGGCTCAGGAGGATGTGATCTTCTAGACCAAGTTGGTTTGAGGGTTCGATAAAAAAATTAGCATTTTTAGTTAAAGCAGCCTGATTCTAGGGTTTCTAGGCCAATTTAGAGACTTTTGTGCCCGGTTCGACTCCTATTTTGAGTGGTTCTTGGCCAGTTTAGTCCGGTTCCTAGAGTTTTGTGGCTAGTGCAATTTGATTTGGAGGTGTTTGTGGTCGGTTTAAGCCAATTCAAGGCAGTTTTAGGTTGGTTTAGGCCGGTTTGAGGGTTTTGGAGGCTGGTTCACTAAGATTCAAGGATATTTAAGTGAATTTAAGGAGTGTTCTTGAGTAGTGTGAGTCTCGAATATTGGGTAGTGAGCCTCAAAATGTGTGTTAGGTTTTGGAGTGGGATTTGAGCCCAATTTTTGGTAGTCGAGCCCTTTTTTGTGCCAAGTTTGATGTAGGTCACGATTTTTGTGTTATTATAATCACAAATACGCAAGGAGTGGTGCACTCGGATTGGTGAGTCAGGTGGAGGTAACTCGAGGTTTCTTTTTAGCTTGGCTTCTATACTGTGAGTGATTATACTTCTTCTATGCATGCGTTTTCTTATTGTGTTTTCTAGCATGGATCATATTATGGTTTGTGAACTATATTTTATTATATGTTTACATCTAGGATATGTATAATATGATTTGTGAACAGTTAATGAGCTGTATTGGTATGTTGATATCAGTATTTGAGATATGGACTGGATATGTGTATATACTTATTTTTGACTCATATGTGGAGAGTTGTGATATGTGCTGAGATTGTGTTGCTCCGATCGTGAGATGGAGGATGCCTTTGATCGTGAGATGGGCATGTGATAGGATTTTGAACGTCGTGGGCCAAGCTAGAGTACAGTGGTCTGTAGCATCCAATGATGAGTGCCTTGAGTTTAATATGAGGTAGCAAGGCCACGAACGTGATGTGCATTGTCTTGATGAGATTTGGATACCAGAACCTCAGTTGGAGGACGGGGTTCCATTGTGTCGAGTGGCAAGTGCCCTGGGTCCGGTGATATGATATGATGACTTGATATGTTGATATCTCACATATATGTTTTGATGTACTATATTGCTCATTGTATATATGTATATGTATGTTTTGATGTACTAGCGGTGTATATCCCAACATGTATAGATTAGATATCATTTGTACTCATTGAGTTTTACAACTCACATCTTATTAACGTTTTAGATCAGGTCATCTATTTGCACCTCGATTAGCGTGCCAATATCAGAGTGTGTACTTGTTGATGGACTTGATGTACGGGCTTCTTTTTACATCTCCTTTACTTGTATTCTAGTGTAACTCTTTTGTACTCTCAAACAGGATCCTAATGTGTATAAGAATTGATGTGTTCGTTCTATATTGATAAGATGTGTATTATCTTGCATGAATTGTGTTGTGAGGCTTATGAGAGCCAGTGGGCCTTGGTGTTGTCACAGGCCTTGGGTTGGGTCGTGACAAGAACTGTCACGACCCGGTAGTTGGATGGGGACCAAATTACAAAAACTAGAAAAGTTGATGCGAAGGGTTGTAATTAAAATTTCGATTTATAACTCTTAAATTCATGATTTATCTGAACATTTTCTAAAAAACTTTTATAGATTGGCATATGACAGATAATGAGGAACAAAAGCTCTCAAGTAATTCCCAGAAATCTCACTCTTAAGTTGATCAATTTCGCAAAAACTCATTTGGCCATCCATTCGCCATAGCCAAAGCTTTTACGCTTTAATTTGGCCAAATAAGCTGCTTAAATGTCGAATTGGAGAAGCCATTTGAGTTGCTTGTGTATTCCAAGTGTAGATTCACCAACCATTCAAGGAATTTTGAGGTGAAATTTTCAAATTTGGTTGATTAAAGCATCGGTTCCTGTTTGCAGAAACTAGGTCTTGAAGATAGAGCCAATTGAGGATCCGGGTTAGTTATGACTAGATTTCCCTGAAATGGGTTGGGCTATGTGTGGTTGGGTCGGCCTAGATGGTCTAGGCTGAGTTGTTTTTTTTTTTTCCATACGGGATGGGTCATGCCCAAATTGGGCCAAGCCATAAATTGAATTAGGCCCCAGTTGCTAGGCCACGGCTAGTGGGCCAATTGGGCTGGATCAGGGCATTCGGGGTTTTGGGTTTCCAAGTTTGGACATGATTTAGGTCTAGGATCTGACTTAATATATAAGAAATTAATAAATAAATAAGAAAAATAATAGAAAATGAAAACCAGCTGGTTCAGGGGCTTTAACACCGGTTCACTTCTGGTTTAGGGCAAGGTAAAGTTTGTAATAAAATAAACTAACTAGTTCATAATTGGTTCAAGGATAAATCAGCCAGTTCAGTATTAAAATTAAGGGATTAAGATATTGAGTCATCAGTTCAACACTGTTATGGCCAGTTCAGTGTGTTTTCTAGCCAATTCAGTGGATTTAAGACTGGTTCAGTGGGTTTTATGGCCGGTTTAGTGTTTTTCCTGGCTGATTCAGTGCATTTAAGTCCAGTTTAGAGGGTTTCATGGCCGGTTTAGTAGATTTAAGGCCGGTTCAGTGGGTTTTTGACTAGTTAAGTGGATTTCATGACTGGTTTAGTGAGTTTAAGGTTCGGTTTAGTGATGTTATGACTGGTTCATGTTCAGTTCAACTTTCTAGTGACCGGTTCAATATTGATTTAGTACTTTAATGGTTGGTTTAATGGGTAATTAGACCAGTTTCATGTTTAATGAGTTAGTTCAAGACATTAGCATTAATTCGGGGTATGATTTATTTGATCAATTCGGGTCTTTAGAATTCCCAATATGGGTTCAAACACTAAAATTTAAGTGTATATTCAGGTTTTGGATGAGAATTTAACTTTAAATTAATTATGAGACATATTGTATTTAAAATAAAAATTTTGTTATTTCTAAATTGATTGTTTGACTTTTGTGGAGCTATATCACCGAAGTTCAGGTTTCGTGATTTTTCAGTTCTGTGAGTAGTAATATGTATTTATATGATTTGTTATTTTTGGTATTTGCTAAATATTTAGTTTGTACATGAATTGTTTTATAAACTCAGTTATCTTGAAATTAGAATTTAATATACTAAAAAACTTCACAAGGGACATGCATGTCATTATTTGGTTTGTTGGTAAAATTCCTGAAACAATTGATTTCTATTACTATTATGTTTAAACCATTGAAAAATTGTAAATTGTTTCTATTAAACTTTGGAATACTGTTTTAAGGGAGTATCGAATTGTTAGAACATTGTACCAACAGCAGTAGGTGTTTGATTAAGTGCGCCTTGGCTTGTATCCCTAGCTAACAGAGGTATTGCTAGACTATCACGTTCAGCTGATGTGGTAGCCCTGTTTATTGATTACTGGCAGACCATGAGGTCGCCATTCTACTATATGTGTATCAGCAGATCATGAGATCACCGTCTTATTTTCCATTAAATTCTCTATTACGAACTCTCGAAACTTGTATAAACTAAAAATTTATGCTTTATGATGAAGATTATCTGATATATGTCTATTGTTCATGTAAATACATGTTACTATTCATTGGGCCGTTAAACTTATTTTTTTTATTTTTCGGACTTAAGTTCTACTCACTCAATAGATCTTGTTGTGTAAGAGGAGTCCGTTGTAACATCCCAAAACCTATTTCTTTCAAAATTTCTTAAACCACTTTTGCTTACTTTTTTATTTTATTTAGAGGGAATTTTGAGGGGTTTAGGAACGATAAAAGTATATTAGAAGTTTTGGGAAAAAGCGTGTTTTTGTTAAAAAAAAAAAAAAATTGTAGCGATTACTGTCGTAGTGCACCGTAGAGCGCTATAACGCGTTGCACACTGGAATTTGGGCACTATAGCATGCCTAAGCACGCTATAGTGAGGTAGCCACTAGAATTGGTCCGCTATAGCGCGTTAGACTGCATTGTAGTGCGCCGAGTCACAATTTTTTATGTTTTTCTTAAAAATTTAAGATTTTTAACCTCTTCAAGGACCCCTAAACCCCTCTTGAACTCCTAAAAACTATAAAATAAAGATTTGAGAGATATCTTAGGGTATCCAAAATTCATTAAGATTGAAAATGGAGATAATTTAAGTAGGGGGAATTTGGTCTTTGTGGCAAGTAGCCCTTTTGTTTAAAACATTAGAACTGTCTTCTAGGGCCTTCTAAGGGCATTTCCCGCAGCTTTTAGAGAGAGAAACTGTGGAGAAGAGGGAGACAAGAAATAAAGACAAAAGGTATGTATTTTGGCCAAATCTCAAACCCCATTTGGTTGTTCTTCAATATTTTTACATGTTTAGCTTTCTCTCCTCGTTTTATGGCTTTTAATCGGTGTAGATTTCCATTTTGATGTTGTTTGTGTGTTCTAGAGAGAAAGGTGGGTTTATCCTCACCCATAGGAAATGTTGCATGATTGTTGTCATTTTAATTAAAATGCCATTGGATATTATTATACTTGAGGATATCTATATTTTCATGGTTGGATTAAAACTTGGATGAAGTATTTATGGTTGAAATATGAGAGAAATGGGTGTGATGATGTTGAAATGGGATAAAGCATGTTTGGTTGGAGCTGAAATAGGAGAAAACGGGATAAGGGCATGTTTGAAAGGAACCCAAAAGTTAGAAAGGGAGAAAAATTGTATTTATACGTTTTAGGGTATAGTTATTACTTTCATATGATTTATTTAGGGTATTTCTCTCATGTTTGTGTATCTCTCTTGTAGGAGAGATACCCCAGTTACTCTAGACCTTGAACCTACAGCTCTAGGAGCATCCTTATGAACTCCTTTCATACTGTGAGTGAGAATCTTCCTAATTTTAGTTTATTTCTGCAAACTATAATTTACAATAAACAATGATCATTTCAAACCCAAATTATATGTTACTACTGAGAACAAGGGAAACAGTCCAGCTATGTCGTGATTTCGATTATATGCTTAATTTTATGATTTGCATGAGTTTATATTATTTTGGTGCCTTAGCACCTAAACCATGATGTCGGGCAGCCATCTGAGGCAAGTAGCAGTTTTATTTGCATTACATGATATATGTATGTTTATTTCCCTAGTGAAAAGGACCATGCGCCAAAGACTGTGTTAGTTTAGTCGGGGAGTAGCAACCCCCAGCACGGGCTACACAGTGTAGTAGCGCCCGACATATTAATGTTTTGCCCAATGAGGGTTCATGTTATATTTTATGATTTTACTGCCCCCAGACACCTTCGGTTATGCACATCCGACCAGAGTATACATATAAATATGTAATATGATCTTTATGATTTTTCTATGATGCCTATGAAGTCTTTTATAATTCATGTTTATGCTCTCTTATGTTTTATGACTTGGCACAATAACAATTTAGCTTTTATACTATTTAAAATTTATTATTATACCTCATGACATGAAACTCTACAAGAATTTTTTATTGTTTAAATAGATACAAAAACTGACTGTTTCCACCATGATTGGTTGGATTACCATTCATTGGTATGTTTGTCTCACCCACTAATTTTTTCCCCTGCAAATGCTGAGACAGTAAGTTAGAACCTCGGTATTCGTATTATTTGTATTTTGCTCACTTTATAGCACCAGGTTGGGCTAGGCTGCAAGGATTGTTTTGATTGTGTTTTTATAAATTTGGGATGCATATGTTTGGGAGACTCTTTTATATTTTGGATAATTATAAACGTTTGTGATGTTGAGATCTTATGGATGAATTATTGTTAATTTAGCGTATGTGATGATTTTGAGTATGGCATGATGTTAGATGATTATTAGAAATGTTGATACAGGATAAATGATGCATAAGTTTTGTATTGAATGGGTGTTTACAAGTTATATATTTTTGTTAAATTGTTGGTTTAAGGAGGTACTAAGACACAGGGCTTCTAAGGCCAACTAGAGAAGGGTTACACTAGTTGGCATGCTGTCGGACTTTACCGGTGGTGTGTTGGTTATTGTTTCGCTGTCATGCCCCTTAATATTTGGGAGGTTGGAGTGTGACATTCGTAGTTCCAGCTGACATAATTTTTTATTGTATCAGTTAGTACCTATTTTTCCCATTTTAGATGATGTTGTTAGTTGATTCTTAGTTTGCTGTACGGTCACATACATGATTTCGGATGTTTTGACACTTTAATGGGTTTACGTATACATTTTTGTCTTTATATTATAATTGACTTAGTGTTGACAAATTATTCTATATCTTTCGCATGTAAAAGACTTGTAGGGTTAGAACCTATTCAAACCCTGACGCCAGTCACGAATTCGACTCCCAGACACGACAAGAACAATTCACTGATTCAAGCATTTTGACTAATAGTTTAGGCCTTTTTAAAGAAAAAGAATAATTTTTTTTCTCAAACTACTAGTTTTTTATAATTTATTGTGAATCTTAACGAAATATAACAACACCCAATTAAGTATTACAACTCTCAACTTATATGAGTTTATAAAATTTATCTTTC
Organism: Thlaspi arvense; assembly: GCA_911865555.2. Lineage (NCBI taxonomy): Eukaryota > Viridiplantae > Streptophyta > Magnoliopsida > Brassicales > Brassicaceae > Thlaspi > Thlaspi arvense. The sequence goes on along the minus strand of CAJVSB020000634.1, from coordinate 19,980 downwards.
ATTGAGTTTCAAAATAAATTATTATATATATACATATTAAAATTGGTATAGTTTTTTAAAGCATTTGTTAACGTCTGAAGCTACCATTTATTAGTTTCAATAATTATCATATATATAAATATATATATGTATATTTGTCTAAAGACAATTATTTTTGTCATTATATGTGTAAACACAATTTGTCTAATCCAATCTAAAATTTGTAAATTTAAAGAGTAATTTAATTAATATTTTGAATTTTGGAGAGAAAATTTAGAGACTACTCCATGCCACACACAAAAAGTACTATATATATATATATATATATATATAGGAACAAAGCTATTAAGAAGAACAAAGAATTTAAAATATAGGTATGAAATATTGAGATACAGAAATTAAAAATTGTAATGGATAAACCTGTAAAAACCCGAATATTGAAAAAAATAATAATAATAATAAATTGAAAATTAAGGGTGCAAGCAAAAGAATTAGGAACATTGGGGGTGTAATTAAAATAAATGGAAATTCCAGGGGTTTAAACATAGAATAGTGAAGTTGCAAGGGACCAAATTTATTGGCAATTAGAGTCTAGGGACTCAAATGGAAAATCAGAAGAAAAAGAAATCTGTAACTGATGAAACCGTCCGAATACAGGAGTAAACAAATCATTAACAACAAGTTGAACGTTTTGGATTTAGTTTCTTTTTATAATGCTATGCGACAGAAGTTCAGGAACATAATCCCTCAATTGATTGGATCAAATCAAGCTTCTATATCAAGCAATTTTACAGATTTCTGATTCTTGTGCCCGTCAGCTAATCGGGATTTCCCAATCTTAATTCAGTAAATCAATCCAATTAGCAGTCAAGCAAAAGCATTGGTGGGCTCCGTTTGGTTATTTCGAGCAACAACGAAGAACCAAATCGCCAGAAATTCAATGAAATCAAGGTAATTTTCTGTTTTCTGATTTTTTTTTTGCGGTTCTGCAAATCACCGGGTAAAAGAAGAAGGAAAATGTTTGGGTTTCGGGTTGGCCCGGTTTCCTGGAGTGGGCTGGGTTTAGCATTTTGTTGGGCCAACCCAAGTGAATTTTGGGTTTTAGATTTGTTATTGGGTTGCAGTTGGCCCATCTGGAATGGGGCTCTGGCCCAGATAGAAAATAAAGAACTTGGGCAAGCCAGCCCAGCCAACAGAAAAAAAAAAAAAAAAGAAAACAGAAAACAGAAAACATAACAGAAATAAAGAACCGGCCGGTTCAATGACTTCCGGACCGGTTCTTGGCCGGTTCAAGGTGCCAAAATGACGTACATTAAATTATTTACAAGATGTGTGGCTGGTTCAAGGCTAAACCAGCCGGTTCATTGGTGAACTGGCCGGTCTAAGGTTAAAGAAAATAAGAAAAAAATTAAAAAAAGCCACCGGTTCAACCTTATTAAAGCCGGTTCAGTGTAAATAATGCCCGGTTCAGTAGTTCTAAGTCCGGTTCATTGACTTTTGTGGTTGGTTCTATACATTTTAAGACCGGTTCAATTGGTTTAAAAACCGGTTCAAGGGGTTTTATGGCAAAATTAAGGGAATTAAGGCCGGTTCATTGGTTTTGAGACCGGTTTAATGGGTTTCACTCCCGGTTCTGTGGGTTTTCTTACTGGTTCATTAAATATTGTGCTCGGTACAATTTGTAGAAGATCCGGTTCAGTAGAATTTTGATCGGTTTGGGACTTTAAAATTTTTGAAATGACTTAAAACATGAAAATTAAAGAGAGGGTTGAATTTTTAAGAATAATCTAGTTTTTAATCAACTTCGAGAAATATTATGTTCTAAAATAAACATTTTGATTATTTTAGATTAAGTGGTTGAGTTTCGAGGAGCCGTACTGCTGAAGCTCGATTTGCGTGATTCTCGATTTCTGTGAGTAATATTATATATTTATATGTTTAAAATGTTGTTTTACTTATTTAAATTTCTTGTTTTTACATAATTTGAAAATTATTTCTGTTATTATCCAGTGAAACTTAAATTGTTAGAAAAGTTACGAGGGACGTATATGTCATTTTCTAAATTGTTAGAAAAACTTCTGAAATTCTAATTTCAAGTACTGGTACATGTTTAAGACTTTGAAAATTTGAAACTTTCTCTGATAAACTCTGATAAATAATTTTAAGGGAGTATCATACTGTTAGAACACTGTAGCTAACGGCAGTAGGCGTTAGACTGGATGCATCCTGACCTGTATTCCCAGCTAGCAGGGGTGGTGCTAGACTATCACGTGTGGCTGACGTGGTAGGCCTGTTTATTGATTACCGGCAGACTTTGAGTCGCCGTCCTGATATCTGTATATCGGCATACCATGAGTTGCCGTCCTGTTTCTGTTCAGTTCTCGGTCTCGAACTCCCTAACTTGTAAAATTGTATAAACTGTATTTTTATGCTAAAATGCTGGATATATGTCACTCATCATATAAATGTGTACTATTATTCACTGGGTCAATAGACTCATTACTTTATTTTTCAGACTCAGGTTCGACTCTGCCGACAGATCCTGCCGTGTGATAGGAGTCGATCGATTCTGCTTCTGCTTCAGTGTTAGATTCTACTTTCTGCTTCGGTTCTCGAGATTAGCAGTTAGTTTCTGTTTCCTTCAGTTGTATGGTTTGTTATTCTAGTTGTTAGCTTTGTGATCACAGACAGGGTTTTCAATAAGAGTACTGTATTTTCGACAGTTTGTGTCAAACGTTGAATTCTGTATCAAGTTAAGTTTTATGTGTTCTGAGTATTTGAGGCTTGCGGGGTTGGGTTTATCCTAACTCTAGCGCCGGTCACGGACTCGACGACTGGGTCGTGACAAAGTTGGTATCAGAGCTCTAGGTTTTCTGTGATCATGGAAGCAACGTTTTTCTGTAGCGTCTTGCTTATGATTATGAGCCGGCCATTTTCATAATCGAGGGGCTATAGAGGGACAGTTAGGAGTTAATCTGATTCTGAGTGTTACTTTAATCTTGTCCTTATTCTGACTCTTGCTATTTGGTATTCTGAAGTCTCTAAATAGATGGACGCATCGTTCGATAACACGATTTCTGACTCTGACCATGAGCAGTCAGTTGTTCCCGATACATCCCGGGACATATCGCTTACTCCTGAGATACGGTTGGAGGCACAGTCTTTCGTACCTGCTAGAGGACGGGGTAGGCCAAGAGGCAGAAGAAGAGGTCGAGGAAGGGCGACCGGTAGGACAGGTCGAGTAGAGCCAGAGAGGGAGGCTCAGCCTGTTGATAGTTCTGATAGAGTGGTCCAGATTATCCAGGGTATGCAGCAGACGATGATGGCGAGCATGCAGCAGGCGATGATGACGAGCATGACCGGGTTACAGCAGACCCTGGTCAATTTGGTAGAGAGATTGGCAGATCAGGGAAGGACTGGCACTCAGAATAATGCTGGTCAAGGAGCACCAGAGGCAGGTGCAAGTTCAGGCCCGAGGACTAGAGAGGCTCTGCCAGTGACTGGGCAGGAGCCGACACAGAGGAGACAGCAGGTCCCGGCAACAGCTGAGGTTACTCAGGTAGTGGAGAGGCAGTCCCAGGTTAGCCTCGACAGTCAGGTTCAAGATTTTCTCCGTTTAAGCCACCGACTTTTTCTGGGAGGGGGAGCACAGAGGATCCACAGCACTTCATCGATTAGATGGAGATTATTTTTGAGGTTATGAGGTGCTCTAGTGCCAGGAGTGTAGAGTTGGCTGGTTGCAGACTGCATGATTTGGCACGGTCTTGGTACAAGACCACAGTATCTGGGAGACCGCGAGAGGCGGCACCGATGACGTGGGAGGAGTTTGTTATTGTGTTCATGGGTCGGTTCCTCTCAGCTAATAAGAGGGACCAGTTGGCTGCAGAGTTTGAGGGTCTTCGACAGACTGCGAGTATGACAGTTCCAGAGTTTGACGCTCGGTTCAACCATCTGTCTAGATATGCCCCGCATTTAGTTACGGATGAGCAAGTTAAGGCGAAGAGATTTATCCGGAGTTTAGTGGAGCCTCTGTTTTGAGTGTTAGCCCCTCATATGGGGAGGTATACATATACAGAGGCGGTTGACGCTGCTTAGGCCATAGAGGCGAGGGGTTTAGAGCAGAGAGCTCTTAAAGAGACGAGGAAAAAGGCTAAGCACTCAGGATCTTTTAGTAGTGGTCAGACTAGTTTTCAGAGTCAACAACACACCGTTCAGACTGGACCACCACACTCTGGTCAGGTGTTTGGGGATGTTTTAGCATCAGCGGCCGAGACGAGAAGCATGGGACAGTCAGAGCAATATAGTTCAATCCCACTTAGCCAGGAAGCCCCGACTTGTCGTACCTGTGAACGTAAGCATTGGGGGCGATGTTACAGAGAGACTGGTGCCTGTTATCGATGTGGTGATTTGGGACACAAGATTAGAGACTGTCCACTAATGCAGAATGATAATACTCAGGTAGTTAGTCAATTTGGAAGGGTAGCTACATCAGTTCCTGAGTAGTTAGCTCGAGGGCAAGAATAAAGTTATGGTGGTCAGGACCGTGGCCAGATTGCTAGGGGTTAGGCGCGGGTGTATGCTCTGACTAGACAAGACGATCAGGAGGCTATTGTGAGGCCGACAGGTATGAGAAATCGTGAACCTTGTTGTGTGCAGATTATTGTGTGAATCTGAGTCAGTTTACTTGTGTAGTTTGATACTGTGAGACATTTTCGATAAGGAAATCTTTGTGTGACCACCCTTGTAAGGGATCATGCCTTGGGTTAGATGAAAATAAGTTCTGTTCGATTAAAGTAAAATGATAGGAAGATACAGTAATTCTACCTGTACAGATATGGTGGACTTTAATGTAAACTTAGTTATGGATTTCAGTCATAATTAAAGTAACCACTCACTATTAACCACTGATGTATTTTACTAGACAAGTATCGTGATGGAACCTTCTGAGGTATTATCTGGAAGAAGTTATAAATATTTGATATGAGGATTTGAGAAGAGAAAAAGTTAAAATTCTAGAACTAGACTTAGTACAGAATATAGCTGATGAGGTACAATTGACTTGCAGTGGGTGACTATGTATTCTTAGGAGTCTCACCATTAAAAGATTATTAGCATATTTGGGGAAGAAATAAAGAAAAACTTAGACTTCGATACTCATTCAAGATGATGGATTTGATAGGTGCAATGATATATTGATATTTGAGTTTTTGAAGGTGTATCTTGTACTCTATGCAACTGTATTCGAAAAAGGTTACCAGATATACCGTATGTTTTAGTACCACAAGAGATGTAGTTAGATGCAGACTTATCATGTGAAGAGGAATCTCTAGCCATCGTGGACCGATAGATTAAGAAGCAAAGGAATAAAGAAATCGCATCTATAAAAGTCTTATTAGAGTGTCACTTAAAAGAGAAAGTGAAATGGGAGTTGGAGGACCCCCACTTGTTGGAGACATGAGATTGTCAGTATTCTGATATGTAAATTCGAGGACCGAATTTCTTTTAAGGGGGCAAGATTGTAAAAACCCCGAATATTGAAAATAATAATAATAATAATAAATTGAAATTAAGGGTGCAAGCAAAAGAATTAGGAACATTGGGGGTGTAATTAAAATAAATGGAAATTCCAGGGGTTTAAACATAGAATAGTGAAGTTGCAAGGGACCAAATTTATTGGCAATTAGAGTCTAGGGACTCAAATGGAAAATCAGAAGAAAAAGAAATCTGTAACTGATGAAACCGTCCGAATACAGGAGTAAACAAATCATTAACAACAAGTTGAACGTTTTGGATTTAGTTTCTTTTTATAATGCTATGCGACAGAAGTTCAGGAACATAATCCCTCAATTGATTGGATCAAATCAAGCTTCTATATCAAGCAATTTTACAGATTTCTGATTCTTGTGCCCGTCAGCTAATCGGGATTTCCCAATCTTAATTCAGTAAATCAATCCAATTAGCAGTCAAGCAAAAGCATTGGTGGGCTCCGTTTGGTTATTTCGAGCAACAACGAAGAATCAAATTGCCAGAAATTCAATGAAATCAAGGTAATTTTCTGTTTTCTGATTTTTTTTTTGCGGTTCTGCAAATCACCGGGTAAAAGAAGAAGGAAAATGTTTGGGTTTCGGGTTGGCCCAGTTTCCTGGAGTGGGCTGGGTTTAGCATTTTGTTGGGCCAACCCAAGTGAATTTTGGGTTTTAGATTTGTTATTGGGTTGCAGTTGGCCCATCTAGAATGGGGCTCTGGCCCAGATAGAAAATAAAGAACTTGGGCAGGCCAGCCCAGCCCAACAGAAAAAAAAAAAAAAGAAAACATAAAACAGAAAACAGAACAAAAATAAAGAACCGGCCGGTTCAATGACTTTCGGACCGGTTCTTGGCCGGTTCAAGGTGCCAAAATGACGTACATTAAATTATTTACAAGATGTGTGGCTGGTTCAAGGCTAAACCAGCCGGTTCATTGGTGAACTGGCGGTCTAAGGTTAAAGAAAATAAGAAAAAAATTAAAAAAAGCCACCGGTTCAACCTTATTAAAGCCGGTTCAGTGTAAATAATGCCCGGTTCAGTAGTTCTAAGTCCGGTTCATCGACTTTTGTGGTTGGTTCTATACATTTTAAGACCGGTTCAATTGGTTTAAAAACCGGTTCAAGGGGTTTTATGGCAAAATTAAGGGAATTAAGGCCGGTTCATTGGTTTTGAGACCGGTTTAATGGGTTTCACTCCCGGTTCTGTGGGTTTTCTTACTGGTTCATTAAATATTGTGCTCGGTACAATTTGTAGAAGATCCGGTTCAGTAGAATTTTGATCGGTTTGGGACTTTAAAATTTTTGAAATGACTTAAAACATGAAAATTAAAGAGAGGGTTGAATTTTTAAAAATAATCTAGTTTTTAATCAACTTCGAGAAATATTATGTTCTAAAATAAACATTTTGATTATTTTAGATTAAGTGGTTGAGTTTCGAGGAGCCGTACTGCCGAAGCTCGATTTGCGTGATTCTCGGTTTCTGTGAGTAATATTATATATTTATATGTTTAAAATATTGTTTTACTTATTTAAATTTCTTGTTTTTACATAATTTGAAAATTATTTCTGTTATTATCCAGTGAAACTTAAATTGTTAGAAAAGTTACGAGGGACGTATATGTCATTTTCTAAATTGTTAGAAAAACTTCTGAAATTCTGATTTCAAGTACTGGTACATGTTTAAGACTTTGAAAATTTGAAACTTTCTCTGATAAACTCTGATAAATAATTTTAAGGGAGTATCATACTGTTAGAACACTGTAGCTAACGGCAGTAGGCGTTAGACTGGATGCATCCTGACCTGTATTCCCAGCTAGCAGGGGTGGTGCTAGACTATCACGTGTGGCTAACGTGGTAGGCCTGTTATTAATTACTGGCAGACTTTGAGTCGCCGTCCTGATATCTGTATATCGCATACCATGAGTTGCCGTCCTGTTTCTGTTCAGTTCTCGGTCTCGAACTCCCTAACTTGTAAAATTGTATAAACTGTATTTTTATGCTAAAATACTGGATATATGTCACTCGTCATATAAATGTGTACTATTATTCACTGGGTCAATAGACTCATTACTTTATTTTTCAGACTCAGGTTCGACTCTGCCGACAGATCCTGCCGTGTGATAGGAGTCGATCGATTCTGCTTCTAGTTCAGTGTTAGATTCTACTTTCTGCTTCGGTTCTCGAGATTAGCAGTTAGTTTCTGTTTCTTTCAGTTGTATGGTTTGTTATTCTAGTTGTTAGCTTTGTGATCACAGATAGGGTTTTCAATAAGAGTACTGTATTTTCGACAGTTTGTGTCAGACGTTGAATTCTGTATCAAGTTAAGTTTTATGTTGTTCTGTTATGTTCTGAGTATTTGAGGCTTGCGGGGTTGGGTTTATCCTAACTCTAGCGCTGGTCACGGACTCGACGACTAGGTCGTGACAAAACCAATTGATAAAATAAATTGAAATACAATTTGAAGATATACTCACAAAAATTTAAAAAGGTAATTAGAATTGCATTTGAATTTCAAAATATATTTGGACATTACATTTGGGAGAATACAATTGGTTTTGAGGCTAAAATGATTTTCTAGTTCGAAAACCAATTGATGCCTTTATAATTTGTAAAGCCTGCTTTTATAGCTAGAGATAGACTTGAACTAAAATTGAATTACAATTTTTTCTACAATTTTTGACAAGTAAAATTTTTATTTGCAATTGGAAACTTTCAACCTTCATAAATCTTTACAAATCTTTCAGTTTCTAGGAATCCTGTAGCCTTTTATTTGAATTTATTTTTATGGATGCATGAGAAAAGTCTTTTTGTAGTATCTTGCACCCTTTTGTTTGAAATTATTTTTGTGTATGCATAGGAATAGTTTTCTTACAGCATTTTCTTGAGAATCTTTTAATTGTTTCACATGAGAATCAATCTTAAAAGTTAATTCCATGTGTTTTTCATTGCTCATCTTGAAATCATGTATTAAAGTTTTGAATGTAATTTTCACATTAATAACTTGTATTAATAGCTAGCATTGATGGCACTGAAAATTGATAACTTGCATTGATAACTAGCATAGTAGGTTTTGACATTTTGTACATCTTTGCAAAGAATATTGAGAAGTCTTAACATTAGTTATATATATATATATATATATGGTCTTTATATGATCATGTAAAACTGGCAGCTTAGATTAAAATTGAACAAGTCAAATCAATTTATTAGTTAAATCAATTATGACAAATACAACCTAACCACATCAGGTTATACATGACTTGAGAGCAAGTGGACTTGTATCTACTCCTAACTAGTGTTTTTAGAACTTAGATCGAATTGGCCAGTTCGACCACGAATCGGCGTAATAAATATATCAGATGATATCCTAAATCGAAAAATAAGATTAGATCAGTCAAACATAATCAAAAACGGTAAAACTAGCCAGTTTTATCGATTTTTAAAAATTGGTTTAAAAAAACTCCTGTGACTCTCTCTCTCTCTCTCTCTCCCCCTATTTTGGTTTAAAAACTTTCAAACCTCCCACCCCCCTCTCTCTCCCCCATTTCAAACCCACACCCCCCGGCACCCCTCTCTCCCCAGCCTCCAATTCAAAATTTTCAAACCCCTCTTCTGCCTCTCTCTCTCTCTCTCTCTCTCTCTCTAATTCAAAATTATATAAAAGTTGTATAAAAAATTTTAGAAAAATATTTTTCATAATTTTTTAACAATATGTTTCATATAATTTAGATACTGAAAAAAATTTAAAAAATAAAAAATAGTAAAAATTAGATTCTCAGAAAAGATTTTTTTAAAAATTATATATATATTTATATACACACTTTTAATTTTAAATGAATAAATATTAATAAAAAATATATTAACATTCTTATGCTATCTATAACTTTTAGTATTATATAAAATTTAAATAAAAATATACAAATTAACTATACTCAATTTATTAAATTTTTATTAATTTTTAAATATTTTTATTATTAATTAATTTGATCAATAATTAAACCAATTAAATCAATTAATTATCATCTAATCTAATATTCTTACCAATTTGATCACCGGCTTTAGTTTTAAAACGTTTCTCCAGAGTTCAGCGTGGAAATATCTGCCAAAGTGAGCATGAGTACTGATTACTTTAAGCCGTCATGTACGTCCCCTGCGTCATTCAGATGGCAACACATGTCATTGGTAACAGCATTATTGCTTTTCAATAAACGCGTGGCTTATTTACATTTTGCGCCTCTAAAAGGTTTTGACATTTTACGTTTTATAATTCTAAATTTTATACTTTATATCATAAAAATAATAATTTTTAACATTTTTCATTTCAAAATTTTAATTTTAATACTTTACGCCCTAAAATTTTAAATTTGAACCCAAAACCTCTCAAAATTACAAAAAATATACCATATTTTTAATTACTTATTAAAATTGTGGATAAATTTAAAATTTCATGTAAATAAAGAGTAAAAAGATCGTAAAGAACTTAAATATTTCATTTATTTTTGTTATTTCCGCTCTATTTAATAAACTTTCACTCAATTTATACACATATTAACAGCACGTAAAAAATTAAAAAATTTAGTACTGTTTAAAATTTTAAAAATTTAAAATTAAAAATAAAGTTGTGATAAAAAAATATAAAAAAAATTTGAAATAGTTATTTTATTTCTTAATTTGTCTAGATATTTTATACAAAAATAATTATTTGAAGTAGTTATTGTAATCCTTAATTTATCTAATATTTTATATAGAAATAATTATTAGTTATTAATTTGTAGCCACTTCATATATTTTTTATATTTTTTTATCAAAACTTTATTTTTAGTTTTAAATTTTTAAAATTTTGAACAGTACCAAATTTTTTAATTTTTTTTACATGCCATTAATATGTGTATAAATTGAGTTGAAAATTTATTAAATAGAGTGAAAATAACAAAAAAAAAATGAAGGGTTTGTGTCATTTATAATTTTTTTACTCTTTATTTACATAAAATTCTAAATTTACCTTTAATTTTAATGAGTAATCAAAGATAGAGTGTATTTTTTGTAATTTTAGAAAATTTGGGGGTGCAAAGTGTCAAATTTAAAATTTTGGAGTACAAAGTGTTAAAAATCATTATTTTTGAGGTGCAAAGTGCAAAATTTAAAATTATAGGGTGCAAAGTGCCAAAATCCCCTATTTTAGATGTGCAAAATGCAAATGAGTCTCGACGCGTTCTTGTCTCCGCTCTCATGTCGCAACCCACATGAATTAGAATTAGTTATAATAGAAAGAAATTCAAAAAATTAAAAATATCCATTTTAAATCTCTTCAAATTTGGACAAACTCAGAGAAAAAGTGCTTAAAATTTTTATAAAATTATAATATTAAAATCAATCAACCAAATATAAAGATATACAAATTTAAAAATTTATTATTTATATTTATTTTTAACTTATAATATTAAAATCAATCAACCAAATATAAAGATATACAAATTTAAAAATTTATTTATATTTATTTTTAACTATCAATACGATATCTCACCTCACATCGATTTTTAAAAGGAATATAATATAATATAGAAAAGATTCAAAATTATTACTGAACAATTTAAGAGTTTAAGTATTTTAGGTTAATAATTTAAATTTAAAAAATTATCTATATCAATAACTCTTGAGTCATTATAAAGAGTATCTTTTTTTGTTAAAACTACTAGCATTTGAAAATTTACTAGGCTCCGATTAATTGGGTTCAGGATAGTTGAAGTCCAATGACATATGAAGAGCTCTCTCAGTAGGAGTATTTTTACAAATAGTATTTTAAGTGAAAAAATTATGATATTCTTATTATATATCAATATTATTTGTATATTTAAATAAGAGAAATTTATTATATTCTGTTTTATATTAATTTTTTAGAATGATATAATATAATATATAAAAATTATATATTATTATTAAATAATTTAAATTTATATAATTTTTATTAATAATTTAAATTCAACAAATTATTTGAGTAATTAGAGTTTGGATTGTTACGATCTAAAATACAAAAGAGAGAGAGAAATCGAGGTCTGGGGTTGGCCGGTTTGCTGGTAGGTGGTGGTCTTGGAATTGAGTTGCAGTGTTTCTGGTTTCTTCCTCCCTGGCTAGGGTAGATTTTTTGAAAAGTCATTGGTGGTTTTGGATACGTTACTAGAATTTTTTATTTTTTTTTTTATAACTTGTCGGTAGTATTTACACGTTTTTCTGGTGTAAATATCGTGCACATCATTCAAATATTCTTTACTACTTTCAAAAAAGAATAATAAATCAGATGGTTTCCAAACTCCAATAACTTTTGCCCCCATACGTTGTCCTAATATATTTGAGGGTATTCATAACAGTCGTATCTATCTAATATATTTGAGTCTTGTTCTTTGTTCCGAGTGTATATATTCTACTCCACTGTGAGAGAAAAGAATACTTTCGTTAAAAACAGTTTTTAATAAATCGGGTTCTTCTAATATAGACACACTACAACCTATACAGGATGAATCTCCTAAATAATTTAAAATTTTTTGATTTGTTTATTAGCCGATTTAAAAAATATATAATAAAATTCAAAAGCACAAAGACAAATAGACCAAAAAAGTTGGCTCACACTAACATCCTCTTGGCTAATTGGTGAGGTACTCATACTTTATGTACCCTTTCTAACCTAAAAATGTTATATTGGGTAATGCACTGGCATGCTCATGACGTGCACACATAAAATAAGTATGTACATTTGGTAAACATGTTGAGAGGGGAATTTAAGAGTAAAACATCCATGTATTTGTTGCCATTCATTCCTATTAATTCACATTCAACCTTATCAGGATCCAGAAAGTCGGATGCGTGACCAATGTCAGAGTTAGGATAATCCCAACTCCCGCAAGTCTCTCATGCTCGGAAACTATAAAAGAATCAAATAAAAACTCAACTTAATACAATATTTAAAATCTGGTATAAACTTTTGAAAATCCAATACAATCGTTCGTATCTGAAAATCCTGAGACTCACACTCTGTCTATAATCGTAAAGTTAACTAAAAACAAATAATACATCAGATAATGAACAAGAATTGACCGGTTCCCTTGAAAACCAAATCAACTGGAATCATAGAATCGGGATCAACAAACTCTTCTCACGCAACAATTAGTCAGAAGCACAAAACTAAGTTTTGAAAAATTACGAAATAAGTCTAATAACCCAATAAACAGTAATACATATTTGCATGACAAGAGACATATATCATATATCTTTCCATCATAAAACAGATTTTTCAAACTTATATAAGTTAGGGAATTCATAATAGAGAAGGAACAGAAACTACGATGGTAACCCTCATGATCTGTCGTTACTTTATATAACAGAACTAATAGAAAAACAGGATGACAATCTGCCATAATCAAGAAACAGGCCTCACCACATCAGCTTCACGTGATAGTCTAGCACCACTTCTACTAGTTAGGGATACAACCAAGATGCACCAAGTACTATTATTAGCTACAGTGTTCTAACTGTTCGATACTCCTAGAAAACCATTTTTCCAAGTTTTCCAAAAAACATTCACAAATTTTTTCACATGTTTAAACATATCAGAACAGAAATCTAATTTTTCAGGAAAAATTTTTAACAAATCTAAAAATATCATATACATCCCTTGTAAACTTTTATAGCAAAGTTAAATTCCAGTTTTGAAATATTTGAATTTACAAAACAGTTCATATAAAACTTAATATTAGCAGATCTGGAAAATAATATATCATATAAATACACATTACTACTTACAAAAACTGGAGAGTCGCGAAACCTATGTTTCAGCAATACAGCTCCACGAGAATCGAACAATCAATCTAAAAATCACAAAATCCTTCTTTTAGGATCTCATATAACTCATAATTAATTTAGAATTCAATTCCCCTCCAATACCCGGCTACAATCTTCGGTTTTTTGCATTCAACCCATATCGGAAATTTTTAAGGTCCCGAACCGATTTCTCCCACATACTAAAGTCTTGAATAGGCTTATAAAATAATAAACTGATCTAATTATCATTTAAACCAACTATCAAAGTACTGAACTGGACTTAAACTGGTCACTAAAAGGTCGAACCAACCATTAACCAGTCATAACATCACTGAACCCGGTCCTTAAACTCACTGAACCAGTCATGAAACCCACTGAACAAGCCTTAATTCCACTGAACGAGTCATAAAACTCATTGAAACGACCTTAAACCCACTAAACTGGCCATAAAATCTACTAAACTGGCCTTAGATATACATTGGATTTGCCATTAAACACACTGAACCAGTTATATAAATCCCATGAATCGGACTTAAACCCACTAAACTAGCCAGAAAATACACTGCACTAGCCCTTATAGTGTTGAACCGGTCACTTAAAACCCTAATTCTTTAATTTTCATGCTAAACCAGCTGATTTACCCTTGAACTCGTCGTGAACTAGTTAGATTATTTTCTTACATTTCTAACAGTAACCTTGAACCTACCGTGAATCGTGTAGAAGTTCCTGAACTAACCGATTTTTATTTTATACTATTATTTATTTATTTATTTGCTTAACTAGATTTGGATCTAGATCTTGGATCTGGTCTCCTCAACTCACAACCTGTGCATTCCAACAGCTTGGCCCATATGGTCCAACCCAAACCCACCTTGTGGCCCAATCCTAATAATTTCAAAACCTTGGCCCAAACAACAAATGACCCAGACCCAGCCAAATTGGCCAGATCCGAAAGGAAATCAAGTCTCTTCTTTTTGACCCCAATTCTACAATAACTCAAAACCTCTGTAAACATTAAACACACAATTTAAAACTCTTACCTCGAATTTTTTCTTGCGATTTATCCTCTTACGAGGCTCAAAATAATCAAATGAGTGTAACCAAGTGATCAATTGGTTTAAATTTTGAGAAAATCAAGCTTGAACAACTTCAAAATGTGTATGGACGGCCAACCTAAATTTTGTTAAAATTTCACTAGAATGAAAACTATTTTGCTGAATTTAACTTGGGTTCTTCCTCACCATGCCTCGTCGCACTAAGTTTTTAAAACAAAATTAATTCAAAATATTTGAAATTGATCACTAATTGCATTGCTTTAATATGCAGATCCGAGCGTTATGTCGGTTACCAATTTATCTTTTCCAAATTTTGCAATTAAGTCCCTAGTTTTTTTGCCTTAATTCGATCTAGTCCTTGGCTAATTTTAACATTTTAATTAAGACCCCTCAATTCTCTATTTCATTCAAATTCAATCCCTTACATTTTCAATTGAATCCCCAAATTTCTTAATTCTTTAAATCACCCCCTTACTATTTTAATTTCTTTAATTATCCCCAAAAATTGGGGATTTTACGAAGCTTCGCAATTATATATACATGAATATGAAACAAATCATAGCAAATAAAATAAAAATGTTAGTGAATAAGCATATACATGAATATAAACAAAAGATTTGAAATAAACATATTAACATAAAATGTATTGGATTTTCAATTTTCAAAGAGAAACCAGTCAAGGAAAAATTAATAAATAACTTAAACTGGGTCCAATCAAACTCCCAAATCTCGATGGAAATTAATGAGTTAATCAAAATCTACGCGGCCACAAATTTTTTTGAATAATTTTTTTATAAACAATTTTTTTAAAAAAAACATGATATATTTTTATTTTTTCAAAATGTATGTTATAAAAATCATTTTTCTCTAAACCTATTTCATGTAAATCCTAGTTTCCTCAAACTCACTTTCCTTCTACCCATTTTATCTTAACTCACTTTTCTGAACTCTTTTTTTCATGCTCATTTTCCAAAAACCTTTGCATAGATTAGAAATTAAATAAAAAAAAAAAAAACAGAAAAGAAAGAAAAAATCCAGTTCGGTTTTTCCCTGCGACTTGAGCTACCAGAATCCAAAAGCCAAAAGCCCTTAAACAAAATGCTACTTGTAAGGTGAATGTAGAGTTAAGCTAATTGCTTAAGATCTTTCATCCCTAGTTTCAAAGTCAATTCCCCGAACCTATTACCCTTGCAGGGTGGTGAAGTGACAGGCACTACAAAAAAAAATGCAAAATACGACAGTTATATTTTTGCACGTACGGTGGTTTCAAAAACTGTAAAAATCACGTCCGTCATTCGATATAATACAGTAGTTAAAAACAATCACCGCATCAACTGCCATAATTTACGATAGTTTTATTGTTAATTTTTTTTTGATAAATTACGACGGTTCAACTGCTGTAATTTATAATAATTTTGTTATTAATTTTCTTTTTGTAGATTACAACGATTAAATTACGACAATTCAACCTCCATAACTTACGACAATTTTGTTGTTGATTTTTTTTGTAAATTATAATAGTTGAACTGCTATAAATTTACGACAATTTTGTTGCTAATTTTTTCTTGTAAATTATGGTAATTGAACAATTTTATTTACGGCAATTTTGTTATTAATTTTTTGTAATTTAATATAGTTAAATTATGATAGTTTTGTGTTATTAAATTTTTTATGTAATTTACGGCGATTTTAAGTGTAAATTATAGTGATTTTTTTGTAAATTATGATGATTTTTTTTAATAAAATATAACAATTTTTTTTTGTATAAATTACATACTTTTAACCGTAAATTACAACAACATTTTACCATAATTTTTTTGCTAGTTCCAAATTGCTATTTTTTGAACCATATTTGCTGTTTCTAAAACCACTTTTTTTCCTTTTTTAAACTGCTATTTTTTGTTAGTTTATCAATTTTATTACTAACAATCTCTTACCATGCAAAAAAAATAAACAAAAAAGAAAGCTATTTATAATACTGAACAAACTAGGGAAAAAATAACTAGACATCAAATGACAAAGAATTTCCAAGTGTACAATACTGAACAAAAAATTCATATATAAAAAATGACATACCTATAGTAGTAAAATGTATATACAATTTGTTGACTTAGCTTTTGCAAGCTATTTATAAACAGATTTTTAGCTTACCTCGCAAAAGCTCTGTCAAAAATTTACAAGACCCTCCACATAAGGCCAACAGTATTGACACCTGTTTGTTCATATTTAACTGCCCTACCTCATATGGGAATAAATTTTAAAACCAATGCATTTTTTATATTTAGTCTTGAATTTGCTAAATCAGAAGGAAAAGATATAGAGAAATTAACAATATTTATCTTTGAAATTTGTGAAACCTAAATATATTTTAATAATAATTAAAATAAGACACATATATCATCCATGCATTCAATGGCCTAATCAGATCAATTTATAGAGTTTCCTAGCAAAAACATGTAAAGAATTCAATTTTATCTATTTACCTAGTGGGATAACATAACCAAAGAATTCAACTCGATGATCCTAATCATACTATCAGATGATTTCATTCAATTAGGTCAAGAATGGAGCTCTCTAACTATAAGCAAAAAATAAAATATGACAGTAAACATGCCACTAGATGCACATGCTCTTATTCTTTAAACTAAGTTTCCCAAAGGTAAACAAACCTGGCAATCTCACCAGCATTTCAACCCAAGGAAAAAGCTAATGAAACAAAAAGCGCGAGACTCATGGCCCGAGGATGCCTTTAAATGATCATATTGTAATATAAATATTATGTTTTGGACTATTGTTTATTTAACCCGCGTGGCAAGAAATATATAGAAATAAGTGCACCTGAATAATAGACAGACCAGGTTGGCATAAGATGACATTGCAAGTTAAAGGTTATTTCGCACATAAAGATCCCTACTCTCCACGTCAAATTTCCCTGACTACTTTTTTCACAAGTTTTTGGCTTCTGAAATACCATTTTTGCTTTTATTGTCTGACAGAAAAGGAAATAAATTCTCAATAAAAACTTTATTTCATTAAGTGTTGATCATCCAGAAAAGTATTTTAGCAAACATTGACTTTTAAGCATTTCTGAAGACGCCTTTAAACACAGTGCATGAGATCTCTGCTACTAGGAAATCTTAAGTCTAAGAGGTAACATGTACTCAGTGTACCCTTGCATGTGGATGTTCTTGTGATTTGAATGTATGACATAGCAAGAAAGTCACGGAATTCTAGAACCAGTTTCATGAACCAGTTCAGACAGTTCAAAATACCACACTCAGCAATAATTTTTAAACAAAACCAAATTTATCCAAGAATGTAGTTTTAGTAAATAAAACAACGTTCCAAGATAAGCAGTGTGGTTGGGAGAGAAAGAATGTAGTTTATCCAAGAATGTAGTTTGCAACAAGTTTATCCAAGAATGTAGTTTTAGTAACTAAACATTGATAAACTGGACTGAACCAAACCAAAATAAGCAGTGTGGTTCAGTTTGGCAGTTTGATCACATCTTTTGAGCAAAGCTAGACATCATCAATAACATACAGATAGTTTAGTGAGAATTGACGGGGAAATAAGTACTTTTTGCTGATGCTTAAGGGGAAATGCAGTGGGGTATAGGGATTGGACCGCTGAAGGGCCTTTCATTGAATACATTGGTGCACTGATGGCACCCTGTGACCACTACCTACAAATCATCGAGGCATATAACAAGTGTAAAGAAAATTCAAACAAATATAATCAACTAATAAGGAAATAATTCAAAATGAATTCTATGAACAGGTGTATTGGTATAGTAAAGCCTCAAACTAGGGTGTACCTCAACTAGAACACTTGGGTCCAGTCCTACTTGAAGGCACTAAAAAGTTCTCATCATGGATTTCTAGAACCACGGAATAAATTATGCATAGAGAGAATCAGCAGAACCTTCCCATGATCATGTTTACAACAAGTTTCATTGCAACTCCATTCCCTACATCCCCAAGGTAAAACCGTGACTGGCCAGTATCAACGATAAATTGAAAAGATTAGACTACCAGTAAAACTAGAAGTTAAAAATAAAACATAAAATTAAGGGGAAAAAAACCAACAATTTGTTGATGAAAAAGGACAAGAATGAATTGAAGAATGTATTCCAGCAAGAAAAATATACCTTCCCCATGATGTCTAAGAGTGGCGCCACCCTCTTCAAATAGAGGCCTATCACCTAAAAATAAAACAAATCCAGCTTTAATGGCCTTCTCTGAAGGAGAGATGGAAAAACTAGAAATAAAAAAGTTAACAAAGTGAATATCAAGCCTAGCAAGAACAGGAGCAGGGGAAATAAAATATATCTAGTTTAAGTGAAGACTTTGTGTATCTCAATATTGAAAGAAAAAAGTTAGACATTTGAATCAAATTGAGAAGAGAGAGAGAGAGAACTATTAAAATTGAATTTCAGGATAAATTTGAAGATGATTTGCCAATTACTGGAATGGTCCCTTGCCTGCAGTCAAGAATATCAGCTGCCCATCCTCTGCCGCTTTTTGGAGCATGAAACCAGAGCCCGTATAAATAAATAATCAAAACCCAAATGAAGATTTGCTTGCATATGTTTATCATGCAACTCGAAACATGCATGACATATGACTAGATGCCATTTGGTGCACACCGGCTAGGGTGCTTCTTAAGCTCCACTTCTAGTATGATGAAGAAATAAAGCAGAGCAAAGCATAAAACTACGTGTGAACTAAAAATGCATAATGAAGATAGCTAGAAAGAAAATTGAAGAAATTCACCTCCAAAAAAAGTGCCCCTGCGGCTTTGATGTGTGAACTTATCAATTTAGAAGTGGCACCATCAACCGTGGAAACATCTATATACCTGCAAATTTCCACCCCAGAGTAAGGGAGTAGTAGTCAAGCACACTGCACATGTCAGTAACCTAGACCAGAAACCTAGCCACAGTAGCACAGAAGTAAATTGGATGGCAGAGTAATTAATGAGATAGTCTTTTCAAAAGGAAATTATAATGAAGTTCTAGCTATTGTTTACATGCGCTAATTCAAATGAAACACCCTAGAAACCAAGAGCTTATAAGCTATAAGCTCCTAACCATGTTCTGTTCACATTTTTTTTTCTGAACTCTTTAGGGGCAGTTGCAGACTGCTAACTTAAGTTTGTTATTCCATATGTACTCCATTGCAGTATATTTGTCAAGGGTTTCTACACCAAAAAGATGGTTTGTTTAGTTATGAAAGGTCACAATGCAACCCTCAAATCTAACTTAGCATTATGATATCATATAAGCAGAAGCAACAATTCCATTTGCCGTAAAATCCTAATAGCTGCTTAAAATACTGTAAATATATAAATGAACCAAACTCGACGACACTCCAGAAATTACTAAACAAATAGCATTTATGAGGAGAAAAATTTCTTAACAACAAGTCATCATCCATGGAGGTAATAGGCTAGCACAAATTAGTAGTGAAAATACCTCAGGTGAACCAGGAGCAATTCCAATCAACACTGTAATAAAACATATGCCATTATTGGCCTGGCAGGCCCTGCAACTGGAAAAATATCGTCTCCATCTTCGTCCCACTCGACCTCGATGCCCATTGAAAGAAA